>CAUYTI010055316.1:0-10886 GCA_963575145.1 Galago senegalensis
TTTACCTCTTTTATGTTTATATGGATGGAGCTGGAACATATCCTACTTAGTAAAGTAGCTCAAGAATGGATGAAAATGTATTCAATGTACTCAGTACTATTATGAAACCAATTTACAATCACTCACACCTTCATATGAAGAGTAGATCACAACTATGGCCCAAGATGAAGGAGGGAGGAGGGGGATGATCAGAGGGGAAGGGAGAGGTCAGATCGAGGGAGGGTGGATGACAGGATCACACACCTGTGGTGCATAATGCAAGGGTACATGTTGGATCTATCAGTATAGAGTATAAATGTCTCAACACAATAGCTAAGTAAATGAGATGGGGTATATATTAACTAGAGTGATGTAAGCATTCCTAATTCTATATGAAATCAGCACATTGTACCCCATAAATGCATTAATGTATACATGATCTATGTGTTTATGATTTAATAAAAAAACCAAGAATTTTCAAAACAAGAAAAACAAACATCTGTTTACTTTTATGTCTGATATGTAAGCTACCTGCACAAATTACAATGCTAAATGTATCCCCCTTTAATAATTTAACTTGAAGCTCAAGCATGCATGAAAAATTGTGAAATACCTGTTAAAATGCTTATTACAAAAATCTTTCCAGATTTTTATTTATTTTTTTTGAGATAGAGCCTCAAGATGTCTCCCTGGGTAGAGTGCTGTGGCATCACAGCTCACAGCAACCTCCAACTCCTGGGCTCAAGCGAGTTTCCTGCCTCCGCCTCACAAGAAGCTGGGACCACAGGTGCCCGCCACAATCCCTGGCTATTTTTTTTTTTTTTTGATTGCAGCCATCATTGTTTGGTGGGCCTGGGCTGGATTCAAACCTGCCACCTTAGGTGTATGTGGCTGGCGCCTTAGCCACTTGAGCCACAGGAGCCGAGCCCAAGATTTTTATTTTTATTTCATCTGACAAACAGCCAAAGATGAGAACAAAATTCAACAATGAAACCTATGTTAGCATCTTTTATTACTAGGGTGTCGCTCCAATTCTAGGTAAATCAACTTCTTCTAAGTGGGTACAGCAAGAAACAGTTCACATTGTTACTAGTGAATTACTATTTCAAAAAGGAATAAAGCCAGCAAGCAATTAAATACACCATCCAAGGTTGAAAGGAGCAGTCTTATAAGAGCAGATTAATTCTCTATTCTTGGCCTTAAGAACTTCCTAAGTACTACACTGCACTCCTTGGACATTTTATCCTTCCTTTCTACTATCCAAATACAAATTATGGTATAACTTTCTTTATGAGTCCTCTAATCCCAAAGAACAAGGGTTAGTTTTTATTAATGCAATAAAAAAAAGAAATGTACTTTGTTTACTAAAAAAGAGTCACATAAAAGCAAGATTTTAAGATCATGATAGGAAAAGATGATAAACTGCCAAATGTCCTAAATTACCAAATTTGTTTTTACAATTAAAATTGCAATTAAGGTTTAAAATATTATACATTATAGACCTATATGGTCATTTTTTTAAAGGGGCCAGTGGCTCATGCCTATAATCCTAGCACTCTGGGAAGCTGAGGCGGGCAGACTACTTGAGCTCGGGAGCCTGTGACTAGCCTGAGCAAGAGCAAGACCCCATCTCTAGCTGGGTATTGTGGCAGGCACCTGTAGTCCCAATTACTTGGGAGGCTGAGGCAAGAGAATCACTTGAGCCCAAGAGTTTGAAGCTGCTGCGAGCTATGATGCCATGACATTCTACCAAAGCTGACAAAGTAAGACCTTATCTCAAAAAAAAAAAAAAGGCTATCAGGATACAAACTAAATATTTTTGCCATTCATTCAACTCCAACTCCATAAAATTTGAGTGTCTGGAGTGAAAGCAGTATATACAGACAGACATGGTCCCTGCATTCATGGAACTTAGATTCTGGGAAGGAAAGAAAATAAACAGATGAAGCTTAAGTAAACTAAACAAATATGCTCTGATTAAGTATACATAAAATGTTACACTACTAGAGGATGAAAGGGGGAGATAATATCCTCTTTCAATATACCTATGTTGACTGCCTTGTTCTATTGAATATGCATTACTTTATTAAGCAAGCATAAAGTAGTAAAGTTTTAAAAGATGAGAAATTATGCATGTTAATTATCATAGAAAATTCAGAAGATACACATGTGTAAATGGAAAATAAAATTTACTTACCATTTTACCCTCCTCACATAAGTTACTCGCATGTTTATATAAATTCCTTGGACTTTCTTCTAGGATAGTCATGGGTAAGTACATATGTAAATACTGGACATTTATGTGTGTATATATATATTGCTTAATAGTCTGCTCTTCCCATTTAACATCAGAACCATTTTTCAATGTGTCCAGTTCTACAATATTATTTCTGAATAGTGGTATTACCACTTACTATTGCACACTTAGGTTGCTGTTTTCCCCCCTTCTATAAATGTTAACTGTGGTGAACTAGAAATTTATGGTAAATTTGTATTCTATGAAGTTCTAAAGTATTTGACTCACATCACCAATTTGCCCTTAAGATTCTACCAATTTCTACTCCGTACCACAGTATAACAAAGGGCCTATTTTTTCCATTTGTGGCAAATGTACTCAACTAAGAACTACACCAATATTAAGAAGATAAAGTGCCAATATTCTTAGTATATGTCAAGGATGGTAAGGTTTATTTTAAGATAGACAATACCAAATCTGCATTTTTTTCTACATTAAAAGTTCACCTAGTGTTTAATGTCAGATGAATTAAAAGTGGCTAACTCTCTAGTGTAATAGGACTGAGCAGTATAATTCTTGGGCAAAAGGCAGATGCCTGGTCAAAAGTAGTGGCAAATTCATTTTTACTTTTCACTATAATCCCTGACTTCTAGAACATTTTTCCACCTCAATTAGGCTACTTCTCAAAGTCATGCAACAGAGAAGCTGAAATGCTGTGTGTCTGTAATACATTGTAGAAAATAACAGCATAATTAGTAAAACAAAAATTATACAATCAAGTTAGTTTAGATCGCTTTAATATTGGAGCTAAAGGGTAAGTGTACTCATTTGGGGGGATTAAAGGCAGATAAAGATGTTGATAGATTAAAAAATAATTTCTATGGATATTGCAAAACTTTAAGAAATTAGTAGAGCCAATATTACATCAGTCATGGTTAAATATATACTTACAAGTTTCCTTTTCCTTGACAGTATTGTACCATTAGTGCTTCTCACACTTATTAGCAAAGATTAAGGCTTTTTTGTCTCATAAATCATGGGAAAGAAGGAAAAAGAGAGATATTCTAATATGCTCACTGTAACAGGGAGGAGGGTAAGGATCTTTTAAAGAATATATGTAGTATAGGCTCAGCACCCGTGGCTCAAGTGGCTAAGGCGCCAGCCACATACACCCTAAGGTGGTGGGTTCGAATCTAGCCCAGACCCACCAAACAACAATGACGGCTGCAACCAAAAAATAGCTGGGCGTTGTGGCGGGTGCCTGTGGTCCCAGCTACTTGGGAGGCTGGGGCAGGAGACTTGCTTGAGCCCAGGACTTGGAGGTTGCTGTGAGCTGTGAAGCCACAGCACTCTACCCAGGGGGATAGCTTGAGGCTCTGTCTCCAAAAAAAAAAAAAGAATATATGTATAGATGGTTCAAAATGCAATCACATTTCAGGCAATATAAGCGGTAAGTGGACAAAAAAGGGAAGAAAATGTCAACTGCATGATTCCCTGGGGAGAAAAGGACAGCCCACCAAGGGGTAACTGCCTTAGGGTATCTCAGTTCTGAACATCAAGTCAAAGACATAAAGACAGCATGATTTTATTCCAAACTCACAAATTAATGTGATACAAGCATTCAGTAATTTGGAAAAAAAAATGGAATGGCTTTTCATTAACCTATAAGTTCTCCAATTTTATCTAACATTAAGGTAACATCCTTATTGTTTTTTACAATATACCTTACCACATAGTATTAATTTCCTCCATGACACCTAATTTAATGCTTCTTAGGTAATAACTTAGAAAACTCTTAATGCTTTCTGAGCATTAAGTCCAGAAAGAGACAGAAATGGTTTCATTTTGTTTTGTTTTGTTTATTGAAACACAGTCTCACTCTGTCCCCTGGACTAGTGTACCATGGCATCAGCCTAGTTCACAGCAACCTCAAACTACAGTGCTCAAGTAATCATCTTGCCTCAGCCTCCCAAGTAGCTGGGACTACACTGTGTGTATCACCACACCTGGTTAAATTTTTTCTATTTTTATGGGGTCTGGCTTTTCTTAGGCTCGTCTCAAACTCCTGACCTCAAGTGATCTCCCACCTTTGCCTCTCAGGGTGCCAGAATTACAGGCATGAGCCACTGCTTCTGGTTTGTTTTAATAAAGAAAAACAAATTCCTGAATACAACTTTTGGCACACATATTCTGATCTGTCTCCCTTTTGGAGCTACTATGATACCAGTGAATTTTGCTTTCTTCTCAGACTAAAAAACCAGCTATTGTCTATGTTGAGAGCCCTATGTCCCTTTCTCCTTAATTTATTTTTTGTCTAACCAAGAGTTTCCAAATGTAGGCCCATTTCGCATTTTATAAAACAACAATGTAAGCAGTAGCGAAGAAAGGGAAGTTAGAGGCTGTGTACACCAATGATGGGTTTAGCTTGGCAGAATTCCAGGTTATATTCTAGAATAAATAACGGTACATACTCTGTTTTCTACAACCCAAAATAAACAAATCAAGATTTAAGTAGGTCATTTCAATTTATTAATACATATCTACCTTATTCCAGAATGAAGAAGACATTTTAATCCAAAAGGCAGAATTAAAATTATAAACAAGTGTGTTCTCAGCATTACATCATTTGTGTTACTCTGAATATAAATGAGTACTTGAATATAGAAAGTGGTGTTTCTACTACAATCTACTTCACTGCCAGTATTCTGAAGCCTAATACGGAGACTAAGTGGATTATAATTCATTAAGAGGAAGATAAGCAACAAAGAAAGCTTTTCCTCTTCTTGCAAAAATCTGAGTTGAACTGAGTATAAATCATTAACATTAAACTTAGTTTTACATAAAAAATATCTTTGAGGACTAAAGATAACAGAAATAATATTTCATTTAAAAAATTTTATTATCAGTATAAGTCTTCAATCTTATATGTATTTCTTTGTCTTTTTCTAATAATTTCTTGCATGTCTTGTACACAACAGTAATTGTTTAATAAAAACCCTTTGAATGAGTTTGAACTTCATTATGATACCTTTGACTTCCATCATCTCCAAAAAAGAATTAAGTTATTTTGTTTTCTTATTTATTTCACTAGTGCCAGACAAACCACAGAGGAATATTAAAATTGAATACTGCTTATTTGGCATTAAAGCATTATTACCATTCTCTCCATGGAAATCTTTAGTAAAAGGCAAAAATTTCATGGGCTCCAAAGAGAAACTGAGATATACTATTCTCAAATTGCCAGGCTTTTTTAGAAGATATTCACGGACACTAAAGACATATCAAAAAGAAATCAGCTACTACCTCTAAATATGCTACAGCTAAACATACATTCTTTTTAATTGCTGACAATATAAATCCTAGGCTATATTGTCATTAAGATAATTACTGGTTCTCTTATTAGAAATATACAATTTTTAAATGAGTATTTTATTTTCCAGGAAACTATTAATTGTTAAACTACTACCTTTCTCCATCAAGTTTTTTTTTTCTTTTTGGAGACAGAATCTTACTTTGTCACCCTTGGTAGAGTGCTTGGCGTCATAGCTCACAGCAACCTCAAACTCTTGGGCTCAAGCCATTCTCTTGCCTCAGCCTCCCAGTAGCTGGGACTATAGGTACCCACTGCCCAGCTATTTTTCCTATTTGTTTAGCAGGCCCAGAGCCGGGTTTGAACCCACCAGTCCCGGTGCATGTGACTGGCACTCTAATCACTGAGCTATAGACACCCAGCCCTCCATCAAGCTTTTTGGTAGCAGAGTAAATACTAACATCATTATGCAACTACAACTGACTCAGCATGTATACTTCTAATCTGTAGGGCAAGTATTTCAAAACTGAGCTTCACCAACCTCTTTAGTTACTCCAGTTAAACAAAATAAAGGCCACTGCACTAATACAGTGAGGTATTGAAGACAAGGTGTTGAGCAGTTTTAAGTACATTTGCTGATGTGAATGCACCAAACAGGGCAAGAAAATACCTCATGTCAGTAAAGACATTCGCTGTTCCATTTAACTTATAGCTCTTAAAACAGAACTTCGAAAACATACACATACATTTTGTGAATACAAAGAAAATTATTCTACCTTTATTTGTGAAAATCACTGGACTTTCCTTTAGCATATAGATAAGCATTTTATTCCTTGTCATTTGTAAGGTCAGAATTTATAATGATTAGTAAATAAGACAGTCAATACCCAAAGACTGTTTAACCTATAACATCATGATAACATAATCCTGTGACATCATAATCTGTGTGCTGTGTTGCACAACAGGTTCTGGCTAACTTCATTCTTACACTGGAACTTAACTGAAAGGAGTTAAGGGCTGGGGTCCTTAGCCTCTCTTTGGTGCCACAGATTCCTTTGGCAGTTTGGTAAAACTTATGGAACGGTTGTCAGAATTATGTTAATAAGTGTATAAAATAAAATGTAGGGCAGCACCTATACTCAGTGGCTACATACACTGAGGCTAGTGGGTTTAAACCCGGCCCAGGCCTACTAAACAACAACAACAACTACAACAAATAGCCAGGCGTTGTGACGGGAGCCTGTAGTCCCAGCTACTTGGGGGGCTGAGGCAAGCATAGCTTAAGCCCAAGAGTTTGAGATTGCTGTGAGCTGTGACACCATAGCACTCTACCAAGGGTGACAGCTTGAGACACTGTCTCAAAAAAAAAGAAAAAAGAAAAGGTAGAACTATCAAAATATTTCCAATTGGAAATAATGTGTTTTTTGTTTTTTTTTTTTTTTGAGACAGAACCTCAAGCTGAGCCCCTGGGTAGAATGCCATGGCTTCACTGCTCACAGCAACCTCCAACTCCTGGGCTCAAGCAAGTCTCCTGCCTCAGCCTCCCAAGTAGCTGGGACCACAGGTGCCAGCCACAACGCCTGGCTATTTTTTTTTTGGTTGCAGCCATTATTGTTGTTTGGTGGGTCCGGGCTGGATTCGAACCTGCCACCTTAGGTGTATGTGCCTGGCGCCTTAGCCGCTTGAGCCACAGGTGCTGAGCCAATAATGTGGGGTTTTTTAATTAATAAATTATGAGTTAGCGGTGACCACAGTAATTTGGAAGTAGTGATAAGCTTAAACAATTTCAATATAGCTACAACAATTGTTGTATGATATAAAATATATGATTTCTATTGGTCACAAAGTCACAAATACTGCTGATATAACCATGGTTTATTACCTACATTTGTTGAAAGAAATTCTAAATTTTAGTTTTAAGTTAATGAAAAGATGTACCTTTTTCCCCCAAACAAGTTCTCAGACTCCGCTGAATTGCATCCACCTTGAAGGATCAATATGCACACCCCAGATTAAAAATCCCTACTTGGGGAATAGAAGGGGTTAATAAAGTAAAAACATAGCTTTGGTTCTCAAAAAAAGCAGAATCACATAGAAGACATATTTTCAACCAGTAATCAACTATGTAACTTAGAATACCAGTACGTTTCTCAAAAATTGGAAATTTCCCTTTGTACAAAGGTTAAGTTATTGCAATCAAATGAAATTCAACCATTTCAGGAGCTATTATGATGAGCAACAGGGTAGCATGAATAACCAACAAAGCTGCCTCTTGCTGCGCAGTGTAAAGGGCCAGTGGCACCCTTCCATGGTGCCCCCGCAGCTTGTCTCACTGTTGTGGTGGATATGAACTCATCCCATCATTGTGCTTATTGTGACCCCAAAGATTAACCACTATTATTTCCATTAAGAAGATGTTAGTGCATTTTAATCCCTTCTCCCCACGATACTAGGAACCAAACATGCCACCTATAACAGTCTTTCTGCCATACAGATCCACCGTAAAGATTCCTATAATACCCCCTGCCCCCAAAAGAAAATAAAAAGTACACGGAAGGCATGGTGGGAAATGCCAGTTTGTGAGGGCAAATTAAAAGCAAAATAACATGCAGAACTTAAAAAGGTAACTTAGAGCCATATATCATGGAAGACTTAATTTTATCCAGACTTAATTTGGTAGACACCAGAAAGCCATGAGAAGTTTTTTCATTAGCGGAACTAGGAGCACATTGCAGGAAAAACTGGAAAAGGGTGTGACAATGACAGAAGGCAAAAGGCTAGTCATTGCACTAGTTGTGACAGCTGTATAAACTAGGTAGCAGTAACATGAATGAAAAAAGGGTATAGGTATTGGAAGCAAGCAGTAACAAAGGGGAGAAGGGATTGGCATCTATCTGCATATGGTGGGGGGGCATGCTATAAGTATTAAGGTGATTCAGGGGTTTTAAGACTGGCTACGTGGAAGGATTATAGATAGAGTCAGAAGAAAAGAATAGGTTTGGAGGACAAAGGAGTTGGGGACAGAGAATGAGGACAGAGTGACACAGTTAAGTTTGAAATGCCCAGGAAGTAATTGGAAAAGCAGATCCTCGATAAGAGTAGTGAACCCCTGTCCTCAAGGAACTAAAAATCTGGAATCTGGTTATACCTAGAAATTTAGACTTATTAGTTAGTGATTCTACCAGGTATTCCCTAATAGCTGTGAGGAAAACCCTCCAATAAAGACCAGGGAAGACCAAAAGAAACTACATCAATTTCAGAACAGAATTTAAAAATATTTTAAATACTAGGCCAGGAGCAGTGAGTGACTCATGCCTAGCACTCTGGGAGGCCAAAGCAGGTGGATCAACTGAGCTCAGGAGTTCAAGACCAGCCTAAGCAAAAAAAGAGATCCCATCTCTACTACTAAAAATAGAAAAAATTAGGCCAGGCACAATGGCTCACACCTGGAATCCTAGCACCCTGGGAGGCTGAAGCAGGTGAATTGCCTGAGCTCACAGGTTCAAGACCAGCCTGAAAGACGGAGACCCCTGTCTCTAAAAACAGCCAGGCATTGTGGCTGGCATCTGTAGTCCCTGATACTTGGGAGGCTGAGGCAAGAAGATTGCTTAAGCCCAAGAGTGAGGTTGCTGTGAGCTATGATGCCACAGCACTCTACCAAGGGTGACAAAGTGAGACTCTGTATCAAAAATAAATAAATAAAAAAAAATAAAAATAGAAAAATTAGCTGGGTGTTGTAGCAGGCACCTGTAGTCTCTCCCAGCTACTTGAAAGGCTGAGGCAAGATGACAGCTTAAACCCAAGAGTTTAAGGTTACTGTGAGCTATAATGCCATGGCACTCTATCCAGGGCAACAGAGACTCCATCTACATAAATAAATAAATAAATAAATAATCCAAATACTAAAAGCCATTCGAAATGTTAACATCAAGTGCTAAAAACAATTTTAACAATTTAAAATAGTGGCTGATAAAGAAGACATACCTTGATATATTTATATACATTTTTAGAAAAAGAGTGTGTCTCAATCATATACCAAAGACTGTTATTATTTTTTTTCACAGAGTCTCACTCTGTTACCCAGGCTAGTGTGCCATGGTGTCAGCCTAGCTCACAGCAACCTCAATCTACTGGGCTCAAGCAATCCTCTTACCTTAGTCTCCCAAGTAGCTGGGACTACAGGCACATGGCTTATCTTTTTATTTTTCGTAAAGACAGGGTGTCACCCTCTCTCACTCTTGCTTAGGCTGGTCTTAAACTCACGAGCTTGAGCCTCCCGCCTTGGCCTCCCAGAATGCTAGGATTACAGGCATTGAGTCATAGAACCAACCTACCATATCCTATTAAAACACATAAACTTTAACTTGCCCTTCCTATTCAAACTGTACAAGTACTTCTCTTTAGAGAGGTATTCTAATTAATAAATGAAGTAATAGAATTAAAGCCATAGTTGTTTTCTTTTGCAAACCACTAATGAAATAATAGGTTAATACAGCAGAAAGAGGAACAAAGTATATGCCTCCTTAAGGAAATACATACCCCTACATGTTTTACTTTCTCCCAACTCTTGCACTCTCATTCAGAAATCAGATCTGAACTGATCTAAGTTTGCTCAGACTTCAATTTAGCTACCAATTTAAAAGAAATTCAAGAAATAGAGGGACATATGAAACTAGGACATGTTAAAACTATACCCCAGAGGGACATATTCATCAAAATCCAAAATGAGAGAAACTGTAGGAAAAATGACCCAATTCCTTCAACAAATAAATTACGAGGAAAATTAGAGAAAGGGGAAACATTTCATCTAATAGAGAAAAGAGACATCTAATCAAATGTATGTACTGTGTGGCCTTATTTGGGTCCCAAATCAAATCAACAAGTTATTTAAAAATAATGTAGGAAAATTTGAATACTGACTATTTTGTGGTATTAATTTTTACACGTGGGATAATGGTACTGTAGTTATGATTTTCTTGAGACTCATCTTTCAGAGATATATACGGAAATATTTACAATGAAATAATTATATCTAGGATTTGCTTCATAATAACCCAGAAGGGTCTGGGGAAAGTAGGTAGGGATAGAGGTGAAGTATGTGGCTTGAGTTTTGAAATTTTCCATACTAAACTGTTTAAAAGGAAAACAAACAAACAAACAAACAAAAAAAAACCACTCTTAGTGTCACCAATAAGAACAGAGGTCAGGGTGGCACCTGTGGCTCAGCTGGTAGGGCCTGGTCCCATATACTGAGGGAGGCAGGTTCAAACTCGGCCCCTGTCAGCTAAGACAGCAATGACAACTACAATAACAACAACAACAAAATAAAAACAGAGGTCAGGAATGGGTCTGAATTTTGCC
>CAUYTI010055317.1:0-71758 GCA_963575145.1 Galago senegalensis
ACGTTTTAAAACAATAACTGAGAAAATGACATGAAGGCTGTGTTAACCAGTTTGATGGAAGTATTTCGGATTGTGTGTGAAAACCCCACACTGTACCCCAGAAGTGCATTAATGTACATAGTTACCATTCAATAAAAAAAATAAAAAATAACTAAGAAATTTCAAGCATATGAAATATTGGGTACCTGAGACCATTAATTTTTTCTAATTTGATAGTATTTTCCTGACCGGATTTTCTTATTATCTAGAAACATATCATAGCCAAAATACGTGTTAAAAAATCAATAGCTCAATAATATGTGCTTATTTCACTTCATTGTATTTGGCCTTTTTTATTTCAAATTAATGTGAAGGTACAAACAAGTAGGTTACAATGTTTGCATTATGTCAGGCAGAGTCCCGGTTGTAGTTGTGTCCCAAACCCAAGAAGTATGCCATATACCTTTACATTGTTCCCATTAAGTGTAAGCTCACCAATTCCCCTCCCTCCTCCCCATCCCCCCTCTCTCCTACCTCCACCTTGAAACTTGAATTGAGTTTTTCTCTTATGTGAGTATGTATTAGATCGGCTACTAGCTTCATATTAGTACTGGGTACATTGGATACTTGCTTTTCCATTCTTGAGATGCTTTACTAAGAAAAATATGTTTCAACTCCATCTAGGTTAACACAAAAGATGTAAAGTCTCAATCTTTTTTATAGCTAAGTAATATTCCATAGTATACATATGCCACAGTTTATTAATCCATTTCTGGGTTAATGGGCCTTTAGGTTGTTTCCACATCCTGGGAATTGTAAATTAAGCTGCAATAACCAATACAGTACAAATATCCTTAAAAGAAAATGATTTTTTTCTTCTGGGTAGATGCCTAATAATGGGATCGTGGGATCAAATGAAAGGTCTAAGTTCTTTGAGGCTTCTCCATACTTCTTTCTAAAGAGGAAATAAATTATTTTGCAGTTCATCAACAATTTGTTTGGAGGTTACTACAGCTTTAGTGAGGTTCAAATCACATTCACTAGTTTGTACATAATTTCTCTTAAATTGAGCAATTCAAGTAAGAAATATCTATCTGAAAGTTTATAGATACTTAAGTCAGAAATTTTCTCCAAGGAGGAAAACATATGCAGAGTAATTTGTAGATTTTGCCAAAGCTTAACAAAAAAAATCTCAAATTTTCAAACTCTAATATCTGATCAACAGATAAGAAAATCCTATACAAATAAGATAGAGTCACTCAGAGGTGGTAATTTCCTTTTTTCCAAATAAACAACTATGCTGACTCTTAGCAGTCTAGTGCATGTACATTGGCATTCAGTTCAAGCAAAATATGTCTCTGGAACTCATCAACAGAACCCAAATCTTCTCAGAGCTTCTCCTTTGAGGATGACTTGCACCAATATTAATGTTATAAGAATCTCAGAGATCTCTGTGTCCAATATTAGCATTTCTGAGTAACTTCAGTCTACTCAGGGGGAAATACAGTCATGCCTTGGATCCTCCTAAGAAAATAATCCAAAATTTCTTAGTGGCCACATATGGGAATTGACTTATACCCTCACAAATGCTGAACATCACTGGGACCTAACCAGGGCAGGGCTTTCCAAAGAGCCTTCTGGTTAACATATGTCCATCCAATCCCCAAAATCTCCCTGGGAAAGGGTAAGGGTCAAAGTAAATGAGTCATCCAGTTAGTATTAAATGCCAAATTTGTGTCCACTCAGTGCCAAAAGCTCTGAGGTAAAGGAAAAAAGTGAGAAAACAATATTTTACACCCTTGGTGCACATGTATTTGCTTTGGGAAGACAAAAGTAGTACAAAGGATACATGTCAAACTCAATTAAACACTGAATGGACGACATTAGCCCAAAGAGCACGTAGAATGACTATGTTAGTGAAGGGCTAGAAGCATAGGTCATGAGTTTTCTTGCTGTAGAAGGTCATACTTCAGATCGTGGAAGAAAGATATGGAAAATATTGGATTAAATAGGTTGTATCAAAGAACAAGATTTCAGACTATGATTTATAATTCCAAAATCGAAGCCTGCTGGCAGGCAAGGGACATATCCCATGAGAAACAAATTACACCATGATCCTGAAGACTTAAAACAAACAGCTAAGAGAGATGAAGATAAATGTCTAGATTATATCATAGAAGGATAAAATGGAACAACAGAAAGAAAAATAGTGGATGAGAAACCTACTCACCACACACACAAAAAAAGTCAATAAGCAAGAAAAGAGCTTAAGAGCCTAAAAGGAAACTGTATAAATATTAGTTTCCTAGGAGAGCCGTACAAATTACCATAAACTAGATGATTTTAGAACAATGGTGTATTCGCTCATAATTCTGGAGGCTGGGAGTCTAAAATTAAGGTGTAAGCAGGGTTGGTTTCTACTGGATACTCTGAAGAAGAATCTGTTCCCTGTCTGTCTCCCAGAGTCTGCTGGCTGCTGGCACTCCTTAGATTATAGATACCTCATTCTAATCTCTGCCCATCTTCACATGACCCCCTCTGTCTTTAGCCTATATGTGTGTGCACACATGAAAATTCCCCTTTTCATAAGGGCACCAGTAGGGTACAGTCTGATTCAGTGTGACTTCATCTTAATTTGACTGCATGGGCAAACCATATTTCTTAATAAGGCCACACTCACATATTCCAGGTGGACATGAATTTTGGGGGAACATCATTCAACTGAGAACAGTAGGCTATATGAGGGTGGGACAACTAGGGTTGTCTTTTTTTACCACTGTGCCCACAGTACCTAGTACCTCCCCAATGGTAGAAGGTTACACATACATACAGTCTATGGTATACAAATATATATGTATTATGTAGATATATTTATGCACATATATCAAACAAATGAATTGTTCTAGTATCACTGCATAAATAAGCCACTAATATCAATAGATTTGATATTTTAATATAAAACACTAAAAATATTATAAGTGTTCCCAAGATTGATTGGATGAAACTCATGATAAGAATTTAGTAGTAGAGGATATGCATTATATATATTAAAAAAAAACTACGAAAACATGTTTTAAAATTAGGTTAAAAAAGTAAGTTCCTAGGACAAGATGGCAAATTCTTTTAATGAAATCTAATTCCTGAATGTGGAAGTCCATAGTGGAGAGAACTTTGAGGACAAGAGAAACATGTTTATGGTAACATTCCACAGACTACTTGAACAGAGAAAAGTCATGCTTATTTCCTGCAAAGACAACACCCTGGCTCATTCACTGTACTCCTCTGGACTAACCATCACAAGAAAGGAGAAAAGTATGTTGATCAGTAGGAATGTGAAATGCCTTACAAGAATACTAAGCCATCTTAAAGTCAGTAGGCATAAAGGTACAGTGAGATAGGAGGAAAAAGTTTGAGTGTTCCAGTTAATAATAATGTAGAGTGTATTTCAAAATAGCTAAAAGAAAGGATTTTAAGTGTTTTTGCCACAGTAACATAGTAAATATTTGAAGAGATGGTTATGCTAATTATCCTGATTAATCCATAATGTATACATGAATCAAAACATCATCGTGTACCTCATAAATATATAAAATCATTACCTGTTGATTTAAAATATAATGAAATTTTAAAGATAAAAGAAAATAATAGTTTTTTTAAAAAGAATTCATAGTGAAAGAAATGAAACCCCAAATATAGTCAGTCATGTATCCCCCCACACAAATTATTCAAAGTGAGGAGAAAGTATAGCACAGTCTTTGAGGAGAGAATCCAAGAGAGAAGGACAATGACGATTCTTTCTACTTCAGTGCCTGCTGCATCACTTCATGTGTGATTCAGTGAAGTTTTCCCGTGTTGTTAAGAAGATAAATAAAGCTCAAGACCAAGGATAACAACAAAGGGAAGAGACAGAAGTAGGCAGAAAGGCAGGAGGAGATGCGGAACAGAAGGAGACAAAATGAGACCAGAGAAAAAGAAGAAAAGAGAAAAAGAAGTGACAAACCCAAAGATAGAGTGGGGGGAGAGAGAGATGGAACAATAAAAACAAAGGAATTTTTTTTTTCTGGAACTTGGGACTTTGTGAAGATATATTGGCCATATAAGCTCTACCAAAGAAAACTTCAAACAAAGCAGAATGGTCTAACTAATATTAAGTGGTTATTTAAATGGGGGTAATTATATTGCATTATTAATTATTCTAATGATGCAGGGATTAAAAACATATAATATATAAAGAAGATCTAATGATTGTGGTCAGATGTCAAGGCACACATATTAGTTACAGTGGTTGAGTGGTTTAACTGTAATAGAAACCCAAACCTTAAGAGGTTTAAGAAATATGAAATTTTATCTGCTAATAGAACCACAAGTCCAGCAGTGGAAGGAAGTGCTTCAGATGATACAAATAGAATTTAAATTTTATTTCCTTGTGTTTATTTCAGAAATCCTCTCGACCATGGGTTACCTCCATTCTCAGGTAGGATTTCTTAGAGTCATAAGAAACGTGTTGCTGGGGGAAGTGGAGTCTTCATTCTTGAACCAAACAGGGAAGGAGTTCAGAATTACCATAAATAGGTTAGACCAATTAAAATTCAGCCCTAGAACTAGAACATATCTCTAAAAGCTATGTAATTGCTTTACAGCAGGCAGGGAGCAGATTTAAAATTGCTTATTAATCCCAATACCCTCTACAATAAACAATATGACAAGATGGTGATAAGAGGTGCATTGACAAAGGAACCATTAATATTGAATGTCTGTGATGTGCAGACATTTGATGTACTTTATGTATTCTTTCCAATAGCACCATGAGAGGGGGCTTGTTAACATTTTAGCAATAAAGATACAAATATTCGGAGATTAAACAAATTATTCATAGAAACATTGGGGTAGAACCAGCCCTCTTTCTACTAACATAGGATCTGAGATGTTGATACCTTCCTGTGTAATTTAAAAATGTAACATGACTCTGGAAAACAAAGATTTTTGTCTTGACATCATCATTATCATCATATGTTCTTAGCTATTCTCCTCCAATATTGAGCACAGTGTGGAAATTCTGCCCATGCCTCAGCAGTCTTCATCATTTCTCTGGTTCCCTTTTGCTGTAGTAAAGAAGGGAAATTTCTCACAATGACTCTAATACTAAAATCTTAGTTGAGTTCTTTCTTTTTTTTGGGGGGGGAGGTGGTTTCACAATCAATCTTTTTACCTTTTTTATTGTGAAATATAACACACATACAACAAAATGCAGAAAATATAAATGTATACATCAGTGAATTATCGCACACAACCTTGTCAGCACCTCAAATCCTCCCTGGCATCTTTTCCCCTTCACTGTCCCTTAACAGGAATCATTATCTCGACTTAACTTAACATGCATGTTCACATACATTTCTTCTGGGTGTTTATCAGGGAGCAGAATTGCTGGGTCCTAGTGTATAGAGATAGAAAATTCCAATCTGTTGTTACAATTTCTGAAAATGATTGAACCAATTTACACCCCCAATAGCACTGTGTAAGAGTTTCCATTGTCCCACATCCTCACCAATACTTCATGTTGACAGTCTTTCTAATGTTAACCATTCTGCTAAGTAGGTAGTGGTATGTCAGTGAGTTTTTAAATTTGTATTTCTCTAATGGCTAATAATGTTGAACAGATTTTCTCATGTTCTCCATAATTTTGGATATTCTCTGTTACAAACAGACTTTTCAAATCACTTTCCCATTTTTATATTGGGTTCTTTAGCTTTCTTACCTTTTAGAGATTATTTATGTAATTCTACTTATGCTTTCTTTGTTAGTTACAGGAACTAAAAATATTCTCTCTGGTTTTATAGCTTTTCCTTTCATTCTCTATCATAGACAAAGCCAAAATTTAGCATGCAGGATATTTACTGAGGATTCCCCTATGGCTCAGTCAATTCTCTGTGGAAGGGAGAAGCCAGAAACAGGATTGAACAGAGAGAGAAGTCAATCTGTGATGCACAACCACCAAGGGCCTCAGTTGAGCCCACAGAGAGTTTTGAAGTAAGACTGGTCCTTCAGGGTTGTCCCAGGATGGGTAGAGATGGCAAGTCTTTAGACTCCTGCATCCCTCATTCACTGGCTACGTGCCCCTCTAGGAAGGATGTGATCTTGGCCAAGCCTTGCTCTCTGTAACAGAGACAATTCCTGCAGGAAATGATACCAACAGCACTCCCAGATAGTGAAGCAACAAATTATTAAGTGAAGAAGAATCTGAGCAGCACATTAGAGCAGTGTTTTTCAATCTTTCTTATCTCACAGTACACTTGAACCTATAGTTAAACTTCTGTGGCACGTTTAAGTTATGTTGATTTTAAAAAAAAGCAAAAAGAAGAATATACTTACTGTGCTTTGAACTTCTTTTGAAAATGATTTAATTAATAATCTTTAAAAAATTTTTGCAGCATACCTGAGATTCTCTCATGGCACACCCATTGAAAATCATTGCATTTGAGTGCCTGCCATATCCTCTTAACAGTGTTCTGAATTTTTTTTTTTTTTAGTATATTGAGGTATTAATTTGAGTGTAGTCCAATTTAACAGTCATTTCCTTTATCTTAGTGTATTTTGTTTCCTGTTGAAGGAGTAATCTTTCCTTACTCAGATTCATGAAAATATTCCCCATATTTCTTCACATTCATATATACAAGCTACTTGAAAATTGACTCTTCATGTGTAATATGAGTCATATTTCATTTTTTCCACATTTATTTCTAACTTTTCTCGGCATCAATATATCATATAAATAGGATTGATAACAGCCAATCAGGAGAAAGCTAGGTGAGTTTTATAATGCCTAAGGAAAATGATACGGGATATTAATTAGAGAAGATTTCACTTGAAGACCCTGACATGTTTAAGTAGAAATCTCAATAATCTTTTACAAATTGGAGATCCTTACCTGTAGGTGCTAAATTAAAAGAGATAAGCATGAAGTAATAGGCATATTCAGGAGCTCAACAAATGGTATCTATCCATATTATGCTGGGGCTAGGGTCATCCCAAATATCTACCTTGTTCAGAATGTTGTAGGTTATCACATTCTCATCTTAGTAGAACATACTTTACTCTTCCTTTTTTATGCCCCCCCCAAAAAGAAAGAAAAGCTCATTATTGCTCTCATCTGTCTTAGTTTAGTCATGCCCTATGGAATCAGATAAGACTTCACCAGTAGCCACAACAACATTCTTCACAAGATGTTACAATCCCTGTTTAAAAGCAGGTAAACTGTGTGCTGCCTTTCCAGGCGCAGACAATGGCAATTCACTGAGCCCAGGGTGAAACTCAGCCAATATGTAGAATCTACACATTTTTAGCCTTCCAACATTTTGCAAAAAAAATTCTAAGCAGCTCCATAATGCAGATAATTTATGAAGAATCTGTGTTCTAAAAGCACATATGCATATGAGGAAAGAACAGCATCAGCTCAATTGCATTTTTCTTCACTAGAGCGACATTTTAATCAAGATGCGACATCGAAGGGCACGAAGCCTGTAGTATGACACCTCCCTAATCCCAAAGACTTCTAAGTTTTCTTCTAATTCCAATAACAAGAGCCTCTTCCTCAGCCTCACAGTTGATGTCTTGTTCAACAGTTGAACAAAACAAAAACAAAGACAAAAAAACCTATGTATCAGTGAGTGCATGTTCATCAAATAACAAAAAATCACTACTATGGTTTGCACCATTGTGATATGTATTATTTATTAAGAGGAGTTGGGTTGGTTAGCAAGCTCCACAGTATCATCAAAGACCCATCTCCTTTCAGCCAGCTTTCCATACCCTCAGGGTATTGATTTCCATCCCAAGGCACACAGCTTCTAATGTGCAGTGTGCATGGATGCTAATATGGATAGTTTCTCTAAATTTCAGCATTCAAAACTATTTTTATTAATTCTGTTATAAATCTAAGGTACAAAGAAAGTTTTCTCCCAGCTTCCCATATCCCCACACCACCACCAACAAAGTAGACTTTCCATACATTCACTGTCCTGGGACACATACTCTCCCACTGGTCAATCACTGGTGAAGTGAAATGAACTGTCACAATTCACTAAGCTCTATGATGATTTACGATTCACCACCTAAACCAGGCACATTGTCCCCCAAACAATGTTGGGGTTATGAATTCAAGAAAGGAAGGCTACTAGCCTTTGAGTAGGCAACCAACTGCATGTGTCACAAACACCTTGTTACAGGGTGAAGGAAGCCTAGAAGGAAAAACACCAAATGCAAATTGTGCCTGCCTTGAGATCACAGGATTTTGTGGGTATGTATAGAGATAGGGAAGGACAATGTTTCTTCTTTCAAGTGTTATATATTTATAAATTTTCTAGAGTAACCATGTATTGTTTTTATTATTAAGAAAAACAATTCCTTGGGAAGGAAAAAGTACCTATAATTTTCATAACCTACCAAAGAAATTAAAGGGCAAACATCTCAATGTTTAATCAACTCAGAATTTCCCTGAAACTCTGGAGGAGAGTCTCAGGAATGAATCCAAATGGGAGGAGAACTGTCTGTCCTCCAAGGCTGCTCACTGTCATCAGCATACTTGGGAGGCAGAAGTTAGGCTTCTAGAAACCCTTCCCAATATCCTTGGAGTCTGTGGATAACCTATGTTTAGGTTGTGGCCACATGCTCAGTAGTGATATCTGTAGAGAGCAATTCTCTCTATAATTTTTAGTAAAAACAATCAATTACCATCTGTCTACACAACTGAGACCCATATGGGCTTATTACTGGAATGGCATTGTATTTGGATGGATGGTGTAAACTAGATGCAACTATTTTCGAGCAGTTCTACCCCTGAAATCCTGAACTCAGCATTGGGTGAGCTTATGCTGTGTCAGTGTACTGGCATCCTCAGGGTAGGATGATAGAGAAGAGGGACAGAGAATGGCATCAGGCTTCTGCTGTTACTTTGGATACTATGACATCATCCAAATAGTAAATAGCTGGATAATTGTTGGCTCAGAAAAGTAATTCTGAAACCAAACATATATCACAAACTGTCAGATGAAGGGCAGAAACAAAAATAAACTAGCAACACTGACTAAAATATTTGATGTATTATTATTTGGAATTTAGAAATACATCATTACTACTAATAGTAATAATAACAATTTCAATTTATCTGGTTTTCAATAACATTCCAAACTTCATGCTAAGCACTTAAAAAAATTATCCCATCTAATTCTCATAGCAGCTCTAAAATTAAGAAATTATTAACCACATTTTACCAATGAAGAAATAGTCTCAGAAAGGATTTATGAATTTCCCTGGGTGACAGAATTAAAATGTGATTGAACTAAGTTTTGAAATTTTCTCTAACTCCAAATTTCATGCACTTAACTTGCACTTGCTTCCAGCAACCATCGTCTCCAAAAAGCAAACATCCAATGAAGGAGGCAAAGTGATCTTCAGTTCCTAATGCCAGTACTAATGCTAAAAATATGAAAAATTTTGGTGAGTAAATTAGTGGAAGAAAAGAAAGACGACCTCTGAAACTATCTAACGCCAGGACTCTCCTATATAAATAACTTTTAGCGTAGGAAAATTATTTAAAAATTAAACAACCCCATCTATCACAAGACTAATGTCTGCATAATCTCAGGGCTTTGTAACATCCCCAATGGTAATGAAAAATACGATGCATATAGCCTGAAAATTTACAGAACCTAAAGGTGATGGTAATGGCAAACCCCAGATACATTCCAGCCTTTCCTCTATTTTACGCTTACAGCCCAGTTTCTACAGGAAATAATTATGTCTCCTACTCTGACAAATTAACTACAACAGTGGAAGCCATGATTTTCCTAGACTGGCCCAAGGCAATTTGGGAGTAAAGTACTTAAAGGATGGCCAAGCAGAGAACTAATCACAATCCAAGGGCTGCTACAGTGAAGTTAGAAATAGAAGCAAACTGGCCACCACACTGATGTGGCTTGACATTTGGATCTGGGCTCAAAACCTACTTTTCCGAACATTATGTTCTGCATAATCTATCCCCTGATTGCTTAGCAGTGGTTCTCAACCTTCCTAATGCCGAGATGTATTTTCGTTTTTACAAAGGGGTCACAACCCACAGGTTGAGAACCACTGACTTAGAGACATTTTCAACACTTAGTTTATGAGGGTCTCTGTTTCTCCAACAGAGACTGTACATAAGGAAGATTGTCAAACAAGGTTCTACTTCTACCATATGTATAAGCATTTCTAATTCAAAAATGTAAAAGTCCCATCTAACAACAGATAATCTAAAACTAAGAAGTGGCAGCTGCTCCAGATGAGGAGTCAGTGAAAAAAATCCATAACTATGAAAAATCAGAGTGAAAGGAGGCCCCTCCCAAAGGAACACCAACTCTCTAGCAATGGATACCAACCAAAATGAAAATAATAAAATGATAAAGAATTCCAAATATGAATTATAAGGAAGCTCAATAAAATACAAAATAAAATGGAAAACCAACTCAAAAATACCCAGAAAATTCAGGAAATGAATGAAAAATTCACTAAAGACATTGATCTGTTTTTAAAAAAGTAGAACTTCTGACAAGGAAAATCTCATTTAAGGAAATATAAAAAACAATGGAAAGTTTTAAAAATACTCTAGACCAGGAAGAAGAAAGATCTCAGAGCGTGATACAACACTTTCAAATTAACTCAGTGAAAAACAATGAACAGAGAATGAAGAGGAATGAACATAGCCAACAAGAAGAGGTAAAACAAAGCAATAAGTTATTACTAAATAGAATGGCCAGAACAGTTTTCCACATTTCAGTCCTATCAATAAATGTGAATGCTCTAAATGACTTACTAGGGAGACACAGGCTAGCTAAATGGCTGAAAAAATACAACTCAAGTATCTGTTTTCTCTAGGAAACACATTTAACCCATAAGGACCCATGCAGATTCCAGGTGAAAGGAGGGGAGAAAATATTCCATGCAAATAGAAAACAAATGAGAGGAGGTATACTCATTCTATATTAGATAAAATTGACTTTAAATCAACAACAGTAAAGACAGACAAAGATGGTCATTATAAAATAGTTAAGGGAACAATTAAACAAGAAGGCAGAACAATATGAAACACAGGCGCATCCAGATTCTTAAAGTAAATTCTACTAGGCAAATTCTAGGCAAAGAAATAATCCGGGACATTATATGGCCATGGAATTCTATACCCCACTAACGGAACTGATCATCCAAGCAGAAAATTATGAACATTGGATTTATACAGAGCTCTAGAACAAATAGGCCTAACAGGAATTTATAGAACATTCCACCAAAAAATTATTGAATATACATTCTTCTCATCAACACATGAAATATTCTCCAAGATTGATCATATCTTAGGCCACAAACCACGTCTCAAAAAATTCAAAAATATATATATCAGACCATGTATCTTAAGGAACAATTAAGTCATGGAAATTGACTACACAAAGTCATGGAAATCAATAATCTTCTGATGAACGATTATTGGGTCAAAAATAAAATTAAGATGGAAATCAAAAGATTCCTCCAGCAAGCGTGGTGACTCATGCCTGTAATCCCAGCACTGTGGGAGGCTGAGGAGGAAGAATTGCTTGAGCTAAGGAGTTTGAGACTTGCCTGAGCAAGAATGAGACCCTGACTCATTTAAAAAAAAAAAAAAAAAAAACCCAGCCTGGTGCTGCTGCGAGTACCTATAATCCCAGCCGTTTCTGGAGGCTGAGGCAGCAGGCAGCCCATAGCCCGAGTCTGAAGTTGCAGTGAGCTACCAGGCCATTGCACTCTGCTCAGGGTATAGGGTGGGACTCTATTTAAATAAATAAAGCAAGCAAGGAAATAAAAAAAGAAAGATTCCTTAAACTGAATGATAAACGGTATACAAGCTATCAAAATCTATGGGATTCAGCAAAAAGTAGTTCTAAAGAAAAAAATCCATAACCTTAAAAACCTACTTCAAAAAGATGCAAAGATTACAGATCAATAAACTAATGACACATCTCAAGGAAATAGGTGAAAAAAAGAGCAAAGCAAATCCAAATCCTACAGAAGAAAAATAACTAAGATCAGAGCAGAAGTAAATGAAATGGAAAACAAACAAACAAAAAATCAAATAAATACAAAAGATCAATGAAACAAAAACTTGGTTCTTTAAAAAGATAAATAAAATTGATAAAACTTTTGGTAGATTAACCAGGAAAAGAAGAAAAAAGTATGAAAGAAACTCAATCAGAAATAAAAAAGGAGATATTACAACTGATACCACAGAAATATCATCTGTGAAAACTATGTGAAACTTTCTAGATGTAGAATATAAATGTCTTAACACAATAACTAAGAAAATGCCATGAAGGCTATGTTAACCGGTTTGATGAAAATATTTCAAATTGTATATAAAACCAGTACACTGTACCCCATGACTGCATTAATGTACACAGCTATGATTTAATTTTTAAAAAAAGAAAACTATTAAAATCTCTATGGACATAAACCCCAAAACATAGAGGAAATAGACAAATCACTGGAAAAAATATCCCTGAAGATTCAATTAGGAAAAAAATAGAACCCTCAACCAGACCAATAACAAGCAAAGGGATTAAAGCAGTAATGAAAATATTTCAGCAAAAAAAATCCCCAGACCAGATGGATTCACAGCCACATTTTACCAGCCTACAAAGAAAAGCTGGTATCCATATTGCAGAAATTATTCCATAACATTGAGCAGGAGGGAATCCTCCTCAATGCATTCTGTGAAGCCAGTTATCACCCTACTTCCAAAGCCAGGAAAGGATATAACAACAACAAAAAAAACTACAGACCAATATCCCTTATGAATATGTAGATGCAAAAATTCTCAATAAAATCTTAGCAAACTAAATTTGACAGCACATCAAAAAAAAAAAATCCACTAAGACCAAATAGGCTTCCTCCCAGGAATTGAAGGATGACACAACAAACATAAATCAATAAATATGATTCACCATGTAAGTAGAAACAGACACAAAGATTATATGATCACACTAATAGGTGCAGAAAAGGCATTCAACAAAATTCAGCACCTTTTATGATTTAAAAAAAACCCTCAACAAACTAGTCATAGAAGAAACATATCTCAAAATGATAAAATCCATATATGACAAACCCACAGCTAGCATCATCCTGAATGAAGAAAAGTTCAAAGCAATCCCACTCAAAACTGGATCAAGACCAGAATTTCTACTTCACCACTTCTATACAATATTGTAATGGAAGTTCTAGTCACAGCAATCAGGCAAGAGAAAGAAATTAAGGGTATAAAAATCAGGAAAGAAGAGATCAAAGTATCATTTTTCACTGATGATATGACTTTATATCGAGAAATCCCCAAGTACTCTACCAAGAGACTCCTGGAATTGATAAATAAATTTGGAGCCTCAGGTTCCAATATCAATGTACACAAACCAGTAGCATTTCTATGCACCAATCACAGTCAAGCTGGGAGTCAAAAGAAAGGCTCGATACCATTCACAATAGCTACAAAATAAATAAAATATCTAGAGAAGTACTTATCCAAGGAGGTAAAAGATCTCTACAAAGAGAACTATGAAACACTGAAGAAACGAATTACAGATGACACATAAAATAGAAAAAAAAATCTCATGCTCAGGGATCAGTAAAAATCAACACGATTAAAATGTCCATACTCACTAAAGCTGTTTTCTGATATAGAGCAACAGATTCAATTCCAACCCCACCAAAATACCAAGTCATATTTCACAGATCTGAAAAAATGATTCTACACTCACTTTGAACCAGAAAAGAGCCCAAATTGCTAAAGCAATCTTACACAAAAAGAACAAATTTAGAAGCATCACATTACCAGACTTCAAACTATATTAAAAGGCTACAGTAACCAAAACAACCTGGTATGGGCACAAAAATAGAGACATAGACCAATGGAACAGAAAACAAAACCCAGATATAAAACCAAGCAGATAATGTACACTGGGCAAAAAAAGTCCTATTCAGTAAGTGGTACTGGGAAAATTGGATAGCCACATACGGAAGAACAAAACAGTAACCACATCTCTCAGCACTCACAAAAATTAATTCAACATGGGTAAAAGACTTAAATGTAAGGCATCAAACACTAATAATTCTAGAAGGAAATATTGGAAGAACTCTTCTGGATATCAGCCTAACCTAAGTAGGAAGACTCCCACTGTCAATCACAGCAACAATAAGAACAAATGAATGGGACTTGATTAAATACCTTTTGCACAACACCCTACTCCCCCCGCCAAAAAAATATTAACTGACCAAAGAGACAACCTACAGAATGGGAGAAAACATTCACAAATTACACATTTGGTAAAGGGCTAATAACCAGAATCTACAAAGAACTCAAGCAAATCAGCAAGGCAAGAAATCAAACAAGCCCATTAAAAAGTAGGCAAAAGACATGACCAGAAGCTTTTTGAGAAAAGACAGGCAAAATGGCCAAGAAACATACAAAATTAGAGGATTCTTCATACTTCTCTCCAAAGAGGCTATATTAGTTTGCAGTCTAACCAACAGTGTAAAAGTGTTCCCTTCTCTCCCCATCTCCACCAGCATCTGTAACTTGGAACTTTGTGATGTGGGCTATTCTCACTTGGTTTAGGTGATTATCTCAAGGTGGTTTTGATTTGCTTTTCTCTGATTATTAGGGATGATGAACATTTTTTCATATGTTTGTTAGCCATTCATCTGTCTTCCTCAAAGAAGTTTCTATTGATGTCTTTTGCCCAGTAATAGGATTGTTTGGCTTTGTTGTTGTTGTTGATTAATTTGAGGTCTCTGTAGATTCTACAACATGAAAATATCTTTTCCCATTCTGAAGTTTGTCTGAATGGGCATAATGAAAGGGTACATGGCACACCTCTTGAGTGGAGGACACAACTACAAGAGGGACTATACCTAACAAATGTGAACATTGTAACCTAGTTGTTTGTACCCTCACATTAACCTGAAATTTAAAAATATATAAAATAAAATGATTAATTAATTTTTAAAAACATGAAAAAATATTCAATGTCACTGTTTATCAGGGAGATGAAAACTAAAACCACAATGAGATATCACCTTATACCAGTTAGAATGGCTTTTATTAAAAAGTACCAAAACAATAGATGCTGGCATGAATGCAGAGAGAAAGGAATGCTTATATACTGTTGGTGGGACTGCAAGTTGGAAGAACCTTTATGGAAAACAGTACACAAGATTCCTCAACAAACTAAAAGTAGACCTATTACTTTTCAAGAAATTCCAATATTGGGTATTTACCCAAAGGAAAAGAATTCATTTTATCAAAAAGATATCTTCACTTGAATGTTTACTGAAGCACAATTCACAATAAAAAAGATGTAGAATCAGTGTGAGTACCCATAAATTCATGGGTATATTTTAAAATTCAGTATATTTTTAAAAACCTTAGATGTATACCATGGAGTACTACTCAGCCATGAAGAAAGATGAATTGATGCCTTTTGCAACAATTTGAATAAAACCAGAAACCAATTTCCTAAGAGAAGTACCTAAAGAATAGAAAAACAAACACTACATGTACTCCTTATTCAATTAGAACTAACCAATGAGCACACATGTGCATAAAGGGAAATAAAATTCACTGGAAATCAAATGGGGGTGAGGAGGAGATTAGTGAAAACATAACAGGCAAAATGAACACTATCTGTGTGATGGGCACACTTGTAATCCTAACTAAAGGTCTACAAAATAATCCATGTAACCAAGAATATTTGTACCCTCATAATATTTTGAAAATACATTAAAATATTTTGAAAAATACATTTTAATTTGCATTAAGTATTAGTGAGGTTGTCATAGATTCAGAAGATTAAAAGCTATTTGTAGACTTTTTCCACCTCCAACCATAACCAAGTAAATGGTACTTAAATTGTCTTCCTATTATATATAACTAGAAAACAGGACAAAGAGCTGTTTTCTGATATTGAACAATAGGCATTCAGTTAAGGAATACAAATAATGAGAAAAAGTGAAAAAAGTCAAGATAGTTCCTGAATTTCTATGTGATAATATTATCTAAACCTGGCAGAGGATAAGGGATCCCACAATGGTAGATTGAGTTGAGTAGACAAAGATCAGAATTTAGAGAGACTGACATAGCTAAAATTTGCAGGATAGTGTATTAAGGAAGATATATTTTTGTAGAGAAAGATCTCAGAAATCTGCATAGGGTTTTCTTTAAATCTACTGCTAAAAACTAAGAGGAACAATGTACTGTAAAATGTAGAAAAAGGGCAAAGATCTATGAGAGAATCAAGACCTGAACAATTTCCACAGCTCACAATGAGACAAGAAACATTCCAATTTTGTCCAGTCTAAAAAAATACAATTTGGAGGTTTTTTGTGGGCTTTTTCACATAGAGATTTAATAAAGATCCCTAAAAGGATGACAAAGTAAAGTCAAATACCCTACCAAAATGAAGCCTTCACACAACTTTCAAGGTAAATTATATAGGCAAAATGATACACTAGAAAACCCCACACCCTCATTTGCCTGTGGAAATATCAAAAAACAACTAAAAATTGAATAAAATAGCCTTACAGGAGCTCTGAAAAACAGTTAAACTTGTGCAAGAACAAGGTTAATATCCAACTGAGGAAAAAACTACTTTTATACCAAAAAGACTGTTTTTGGCATTTTTACTTGCCTATGTCCTAGTCAGTCTCCAACACAGTGTGGTCTTCGTCTGAAAGTGGTAGCATTTGAGTTCCTAATTCCCTCTTTCAAACCAAAGGGAATAAAGAAAAACTTATTTTCAACATTTTAATTTATTTGGGTGATGCTTGAAAGAATGTCACTGATGGAGAGCGGTCAGAGCATCCAATAACAAGCAGAACTCATTAAAAAATTGCAAAAAATTGTTGAATTACACATCAAAATTGTCAACTGATTGTGAGAAGCATAACAGACCAAATAAATAGAAAAAAAAATTAACTGAAAAATCTTAGCATGAGAAAGGTGTGTGCCCCATGTTTGCATTAATGTACACAGCTATTATTTAATAAAAAAAAAAAAAAAGAAAGGGGTGTGCAAAAATGGTCCTGAAGGAGGTCACTCTTGAACCAAAGCAAAGGAGAATCAAAATTTTCCACAACCTTTTGAGAAGCAGGATTATGTTTCGGGCCATGTTATCACTGGTGAGGAAACACGGGTGTGCCAAGATGATCCTGAAACAAAGTGTCAAAGTGCTCAATCCAAATCAAGAGTCAAACAATATTGCTAACATTGTTTGATAGCAGAGGGATTGTTATGAAATTGCATCAACTGGATAGCTAACCAAGTTTACTGTTCAGAAGTACTGAAAAGTATCTGAAAAAGTTAGATGAAATTTTTAGTTTAGTTGAGTTGAATTTTTCACCAACAACTCATACTTCTTGCATCACAACAATGCACCAGCTCACACGGCACTGTCTGTGAGAGAGTTTTTAATCAGTAAACAAATAACTGTATTGCAACAAACTCCTTACTCACCTGACTCCAGTGACTTTCTTCACTACCTGAAAATAAAAGAAATATTGGAAGGAAGAAATTTTTATGACATTCAGGACACAAAGGCTAATAGAATGACAGTTCTGATGGCCATTCCAAAAAAAGAGTTCCAAAATTGCTTTGAAGGGTGGACTAGGTGCTCATGTAGGTGCTTAGCTTCCCAAGGGGAGTACTTCAAAAATGATCATAGTGATATTCAGCAATGGGGTATTTAGCACTTTTTCTAGAATGAGTTCATGAACTTAATTGGCAGACCTTATACAGAGTGTTCCATCCAACAACAGCAGTAAATACATTACATTTTTCTCAAGTGCACATGGAACATTCCATAGGATATTTCACATATTAGGTCATGAAACTACTCTTATTAAACTTAGAATTGAAATCATACATAATAGTTTTTCTAATCCCAATGGAACAGAAAAAAGTTGCCATATACAGGAAAAATTGGAAATTATACCTATGTATACCTTCATTTACAAAATGTTCACAACAAAATTTTACAAAGAGATGGCCAACACGTAGAGAATATTTTATAAATATTTTTTAAACTTTTATAACAAAGATTTTGCAAATATAGGTACACTTAGCTGCAATTTCCCATTATTCCTATGTATGGCAACTTTAAGGACAGCCTGTAGCAATCGATAGTAGAAGGAGAACTGGAAAATATGTGAAAATTAAGCAACACACACTTAAATATCAACAAGTAAAAGAAGAAATCACAAGGAAATTTTTAAAAAATCTTGAAACAAACAAAACTGAAAACACTTTAAAACCTATAAGACACAGTGAAAGCAGGGCTAACACTACTTTTCAAGCTGATCACACTTACAAAAGCAGATAGATATCAATTAAATAATCTAGCTTTACACTTTATAGAACTAAAGAAATAACAACAATACAAAACTCAAAGCTAGCAAGAGAAACAAATAAGGATAAGAGCAGAGACAAACAAAAGACTAGAAAAACAATAGAGAAAAACAAAAAAAAATCAAGAGTTGCTTCTTTGAAAAGATTAATAAAATTGATACACCATTAGTAGATTAAGAAAAAAAAGAGAAAAGACTCAAATTACTAAAATCAGAAATGAAATTGGGGACATTATTACTGACCTTACAAAAATAGAAAGAATTATAAAACATTACTATGAGCAATGTGTGCATCAATAAATTGGATAATCTACATTTATACATAAAATGGATAAATCTCTAGAAATGCATGATCTACCAAGACTAATCCCAGAAGAAATGGAAACTCCAAAGAAACCTATAACTAGATTAATTTCCTAAAGTTAGGAGATTAAATCACTTATCAAAAATCTCCTGGCCAAGAAAAGACTCAGGACCAGAGATGGCTTTACTGGTGAACTTTAGTAAAAATATAAAGAAAAAATAACACTGATACTTCTCAAACTCTTCCAAAAATTGAAGAGAAAGAATACTTAGCTCAATTCGATGTGGCCCACTACCTTTATACCAAAGTCAGTTATAGACACCACAAGAAAACTACAGACCAAGATGCTCTATATTAATGTAAAAAGCCTAGCAAACCAAACCACAAAATACTATCAAACCAAATTCACGAACATATTAAAAGGATTATACACTCTAACAAATTGGGATTTACTCCTAAAATGCAAAGATGATTTAATACATGAAACCCATGTGTACCACCATTGAGAGAATGAAGACAAAACCCGATCATCTTTATTGATGAAAAAAAAAAAATCTGACAAAAGTCAATATCTGTTCACAATAAAAACACTTCCAAAAAGTAGGAATTGAACAAAATTGCCACAGCATAATTGAGATGCTATATGACATCCATGGGTATCCTAACACTTCAGGGTGAAAGAGTGAAATGAAAAATTTATGCCTAAGATCAAGAATAGCAAGACAAGGGCTCCAATGCTCACCACTCCTCCTCAACTTACTCTTGAAAGAAGTGTGTCCTCATTAAATGTTTTTGGAATTAAGTTGAATCCAATGCATTTGACAGTTATCAAAATAGAGCAAGCCTGCTATTGACAAAAAAAGAAATTCCACATTTTGAGGCATACTCAAAATGTGCAAAGTAGAAGTAGCATCTTTCAATGTGCAAAGAAATTAGGCAATAAAAATGAATAGAAGGCATCCTAATTGGAAAAGAGGTAAAACTAGCTCTGTTTGCAGGTAACATACCCTGATATGTGGGAAAGCCTAAGGATTCCATAAAAGAACTAATAGAACTACCGTGTTTCCCTGAAAATAAAACCTACCCAGAAAATAAGCCCTAGCAGGATTTCTATGCATTTGTTAAATATAAGCCCTACCCTGATAAGACCTAGTGATATAAGCCCTATCCCGATAATAAGACACCATGCATTTTTGCACAGAGAGGAAAACATCCCCTGAAAATAAGCCCTAGTGTGTCTTCTTGAGAAAAAATAAATATAGGTCAGTGTCTTATTTTGGGGGAAACACGGTAGTAACCAATTCAGCAAAATGTCACAATAGAAAATCAACATGCAAGTATCAATTGTATTTCTCCACACAGACAATTAACAATCTAAAAGAAAAATGAGAAAACAATCACATCAACAATAACACCAAAAGAATAAAACATTCAAAACTAAACTTGACCAAGAACGTGAAAACTTGTATACTAGAAACTATAAACAATTGCTGGAAGAAACTAAAGAAGACTTAATTAAATGGAAAGACCTCACATATTCATAGGTAGGAAGAATTAATATTGTTAAGGCATCGATACCAACACAAAGTAGCTTCGAGATTCCATGGAGTATCTATCAAAATCCCAGTGATATTTTTTGCAAAATAGGAACAACCCATCCTAAAATTCATACGGAATTTTAAGAGATCCCAAATAGACCCACCCCCAAAAAACTTGAAAATTAATGACAAGGTTGGTGATATCACACTTCTCAATTTCAAAGCTTACTACAAAGCTACAGTAACCAAGCAGTATAGTACTGGCATAAAGATGTACATAGAGACCAAGTGAATCAAGAGCCCGGAAAGAAACCCTCACATATGTTGTCAAATGACTGTTCATTATGAAGCCAAGACCATCGGTGGGGAAAGGTCAATCTTCAAAAAATGATTCTGAGGAAAACTGAATATGCACATTCCACAGAATCAAGATGGCTACTTTCTTACATCATAAATACAGACTAATTCAAAGTGATAAAAGATCTAAATAGGGATAAAACTCTAAAAAAAATTACAGAAAACATAGGAGACAATCTTTACTGTATTGGATTTGGCAATGATTTTTTTTAAGAGACTAAATGCATAGATGACAAAACAAAAATGGTAATGCCCTTTTTTAAAATTAAATCTTTCATGCATGAAATGTCACTAAAAGGAAAGTGAAAAAGAAACCCACACAGTGGGAGAAATATTTGCAAATCATGTATCTCTTAATGAGTATTAAGAATAGAGAACTTCTATAAATGAGCACATAAACACGCACACATACACAAACACACACCTCAATTTTTGGCACTTGAATAAATTTTTCTCCAAAGAAGATATACAAACAACCAACAAGCATGAGAAGATTCTCAATTTTACTATTCTTAGGGAAAGGGAAACATAATATAACATCACATGAGACACCACTTCATAGCCACTGGTATGGCTATTACTGTTTTAGTGAAAGAAAATAACAAAAGTATCAGTGAGAATTCGGAAATATTGGAACGTTTGTGGATGTAAAATGATATAGACACTGTGGAAAATATCTAGGTAGTTCCTCAAAAAGCCAAACATAGAATTAGTGTATGACCTAGCAATTCTACTTCTAGCTGTATACCAAAAAAAAAAAAAAAAAAAAAATTCAAATTAAGGACTCAAATGGAGATTTGTGTACCATTGACCATAGTAGCTTTAACCACAACAGTAAAAAGGTGAAAACAACCCAACTGTCCATTGACAGATGAACAGATAAGCAAAATATGGCGTGTACCTATAATTAAATGTTATTTAGCCTTAAAAGAGAATGAAATTCAGATACTTGTTACGATACGTATTAATTCTGAAGATAAAAGTAAACTAAGCTAGGCACCGTAGGACAAGTACTACATGATTATACTTAAATAAGGTACCTAGAATATGCAAATCGATATTCTGAATCTATATTCAGAAAGCAGAATAGTGGTTACCAAGGGATAACGTAGAGTTATTATTTATAACTTTCTATAGTTTCAATAGGGTGATAATGAGAAAGTTCTAGAGATGAATAGTAGTGATGGGTACACAACAATGGGAATATTCTAATTGTTACTGGCTTGTTCATGTTTAAAAGGCTGGAACTTAAACCTTAAATTTTATGGTGTATATGTTTTATTACAATAAAACATTTTTGAATTCTCAAATGTCAGAATCTAAAAGAAATTTAGCTGCTTCCTAAATTATACTTCAGAATTCTTTGAAGGGAGACCATCCTTAAAAAAGAGACATTCAATAATATAAAATTTACGATCTAAAGCACACAATCAAAATTTAGCAGACATGTGATGGAAGCAGGGAAGTAGGACCCACCCTTAGCAGGAAAAAAAAAAAGAAAGCATAAACATAATAATAAAGTTATGTAACTAGCAGACCAGGGCTTTAAACATGCTGTTACAACAATTTTGGTCAAGGACGTAAGAGAAAATGTGGATATAGTAAGGAAAGAAATTAGAGATTAAAAAGATATATCTGAAATGAAAAATTTACTTAATGGGATGAACAGCACTTTAAATACTACAGAATAAAAGACTAATGAATACATTGCAATAGAAACTATCAAAACTGAAGCCAAGAGAGAAAAAACTGAAAAGAGCCTCACTGGCCATGAAAAGGCTAAAGCATTTGACAAAAGAATTCACAAAATGTTCCCAAAAATCAATGAAAACTATAAAGTCACAGAATCAAAAGGTTTAATAAACCTCCAAAAGATAAACACAATAAACTCACATCAAAATATATCTTAACCAAGTCATTGAAAACTAAAGGTAAGCAGATAAAAGCATCTACAGGAAAAAAAAAAAAAAAAAGAAATACTAAGTGTGGGAACCTCATCACCACTCTCTCCTTAGAAAGAGAAGCAAGCCATGAGACGTGGGACAATAGAACATTCTGGAATGGGGAGACACATTCAGCCTAAAATTCTACATCCAGTGAAAAACACACTTCAGAAATGAAGGAGGGTGGGCGCCAAGATCTCAGGGGTTTTTTCTTCTCTTCCTTTTTCCTTGCCAGCTTGCTGTTTTTATTTATTTCAAAGTATGACAGGGTACAAATATTTTTGGTTACATGGATCACTGTAATAATGTTGGAGCTCTGGTTATAAGAGTGCCCGTCAGGCACCTAGCGTTCTGTACCACTAGGAAGGTTTTTGTCCATCCCTCCTCCACCCATCCCCCTGGTTTACATTGAGTTTACTTCCCTCTGTGCACGTGGGTGCTCATTGGCTACTTCCAATTTAATAGTGAGTATACGTGGTGTTTGTTTTTCTATTCTTAAGATACTTTACTTAGGAGAATGGTCTCCTGTATTTTCACAGGGTTGTCATTCTCAAATTCTGACCTGGGTCCCACTTTTCCTTGAAGCCTCAGCCTCTAGCATGTGCCCACTTGGGGAGGAGGATGGCCACTGGTCAGATTCTTGGTCCAAACTGCTTTCTCCATTTGGAGAAGATAGAGAGGTAGAGAAAGAAGCATCTGAATGGCAGAAAGTCAACTTTCTGGCCTCTGGTGACTGTCTCCTTGGAAGGGAACCCCACATGGAGCGCCCAGTCTCTGGGATCATGCAAGTTTTCCCCACTACACCACATTTGCCACCAAGCCTGGGTGAGCTCTTGGCAGGTGGGGAAGGACCCTAGCCACCCAATGCTTATAGAGGGGTAACAAGGACCCCCTTACTTTTTCACTGTGCTGGGGGTTCTCTAGGTTTGATCTTCACTAGTACCCTTTTTCCTTTATCATCAACCTTCTCTGTTTTGTGATTTTTTTTTTAAGGATCCCTGGCAGGCTCTGGGGTTCCTCTTTCTATGATCTATCCCTGCTCTACGTCCCTCCTCAATCTTATCAGAATTCCTGCCTCACCTCCTGAAGGTTGGGCAAACATGTCTTTAGTCAGCCATCCGGCCTCCCAGTCGACCCATACCCCTGCCCCCCACAAAGATTTTGGTTTCTAAACACTCTTTTCTAATAAAAAAGAATTAATCCCCAGTGAAGTGGTGGCGCGGAAAATGTGCAGTTATCCTGGAGTATCTTGTGATGCCAAAGAAGGAGGAAAAGAGAGGAAAGGGAGGGAGGAGGAAGAAGGGAAAGAGGAAGGAGGGAGGAAAGGAGGGAGGGAGGAAGGATGGAGGAATCAGGGCCTTTTGAAAGTGCACAGAATCTAACAGGTTCAAATGTGGCAAGGTCATGAGAGACTGAAGAAAATGTAGTTTGAAGATGATGATGAAGACATAATAATGCAATGTAATACTGGATATGGGACTGGATCTTGGAAAACAAAAAAACAAGGTAGTGAAAAACTGAGGCAATCTGAATAAAGTCTGTAGTTCAGTCAATAGTATTATGCCAATATTAATTTCTTCGTTTTGATAATTATACTATGGTTATGTAAGATGTTAACAACAGTAGAAGCTGGATAAAGGATGTATATTTCACTGTATAATTTTTGCAACTTTCCGTAGCCTAAAATTTTTACAAAATAAAACATTAAAAGCACAAAGCAGGTGATTCTAACTCTGCTCCTTACAATTTTGTACCATTGTGAAATTTGCCTAATCTTTCTGAGCCTCTGTCGCCTTAAAATAGAATGAAGATAGCAAGAGTATTAACCTCAGATATTTTTGTAAGGGAATAAACGAAATAATACTTTTAAAACACATATACAGCAATTCAAACCTTAGCTAATATTAAACACCATTATTTTTGCCCTACTGAAATTTTAAATTTTAATGCAGTGTTTTCATCTCTGGTTTCTGAGTTTGCTTTACTTAGACAGACAATCCCCACTCCAAAGCTATAAAAAGTTTGCCTATTTTTTCCCTGGAGACTTTTATAGTTCATTTTTGTGTTTAAAACTTTGGTCCATGTGGAATTTATTTAAATATAAAAAGTGAATTTAAAGCTTCCTTTTTTTGTCTTTTTTCTCTCTTTTTCCTTTTTCTTTTTAAAGATAGGCAGACATTTGTTATAACATCACTTATTAAATAACCCATCTTTTTTTTCATCCACCAATTTTCATGCTTCAAAGCATACTGGGACACAGACATTTTTTAGCTCCTTCCGCTTGGCCCCCTACACCTGCAACCTGGGTTTAGGAAAAGTGGCATGGGTTGAACAGTGTTCAAAAGCAAGCATGAGCATAGCATAGAAGCCCAAGAGGGGGTGTGATAAATATCAACTGACCCATAAATACATAGTTTCTACAGTAAATATTAAACTATTCCTTCTGAGGATACCAGTGAATTTTCATCATGCCTCTGACAGCTCTTCTCACCCTTTAACATGACGCTTGCCAATCTTCTTGTGAAAACATTCTACATCTTCTACATCTAGGGCAGGAGTTAGATGCTTGTTGTTGAAGAGACCTGAAATACACTTTCACCCTGTCCTGCTACCTTCTTGCTGTTCCTTTCTCCCTCTCTTTTACTGTATTCTCCTCTAAATTCTTTTGTGTAACTCTGATCTAACTGAGTACTCTTCAAAGCTTGCCTTTATTATTCTTCTTTTCCCTGCTCCCCTGAATACAGCAATCCATTCACATCACCAATCACCACTTCTTGTTCCACATTGATCCCTCTACGCCAGATCTCCTGACTCAAGGCAGGCTCCTTAAAGGCAGAGACTGAGACGGTGATTCTTATTCAAGTGATTTACTAGCAGCTAGCTTTCAGGAGAAAGGAAAGGAGGATGCTAGATAGAAGAAACCCCTGAGCAAGGATGCATTTTCTCATGGAGACTAGCAGTACTTAACACCTTCAGTCAAAGCAACACCTCATGGTGCCTTACACCTCATGGCAATTTGTCATTGGTTGCTGCCTCCCCCTGTAAAGGGACTAGAGATCTGATTTCCGGGGTAAAATAGCTCCTGTTCATCAGAGGACAATTCTCTAGAGAAAGGACAATTTAGCCACCAGAATCTACAATAATGGTGGGATGTACCCAGGAAAGGGATCTAGGCAGGGCAAGGTATCCACCTCAAGCCTTCTACTGCTCTGATCCACTTGCTTCTCATATTAAGTTCATGCTCTCTAGGCACAGCTTCTCTAGCTTGCAAGTTGGTAGTTAATTCTAGAAAACTTTTAAAAGAAAAAATACTGGCAGAAACTACTGCTACCATTGCTGTAGTTGGCCCTGAAATCTGATGGTCATCAACTCCCTCCTCCACTGCCAATATTAGATTCCTGTCCACCTTAGCTATACCTCTACTGGTCTGAGGGTTTGCTGGTGGGATGACCCAGTGCCTTCCCTGAAGGTTCTAAGCCCCCTGGAGACCGGGTCTTTATCAAACGATAGTTGCTATACCTTTCATTAATAGTTAAAGAATACTCCAGTGGAATCCTTTTGGGGGTGGAGAGGTATACTATGTATTTCTAAACTTTATTCAATATAAATGGTCACCACTAAGGAGAACAGTGTAGTAGCAACCATCTTCAGATTGGATCACTGTGCATAGGCTTCTTTCTCTATCCTTTACTCAATATGGTTCATTCTACCACTTGATAATTCCTTGAAACAAGGCTAATTCTTATCTATTGACATTTCCTTAGTTCAAGCCCTCATAATTTCTCATCTGGGCTATTGAATAAGCTTCTAACATCATACATTTCTTGATTCTATTTCCCCTCTAATTTTAATACCAAAGAGTTACTTCTAAAAACATAAATTTGATTCTGTTACATTTTCCTTAGTTTCTTTTGGGCTTATATAACAGAATTACCTGACACTGGGTAATTTTTAATAAGCAGAAATTTATTGACTCATAGTTCTGTAGGCTGGGAAGTTCAATATCAAGGTGTTGGCATTTTGCAAGGGTCTTGTTGCTGTGTAACACGTGATAGGAGGTGAGAAGGTGAGAGAGAGAGATCAAGGAGGGGCCAAACTCACTATTTTATAAGGCCACCATTACCACCCATAAAAGGGTATAGCCCTCATGGTCTAATTGCCTCTTACTTAAAGGTCCCACTTCTTAATAATGTTACAACGGCAATTAAACTTCAACATCAGTTTTGGAGGGAACAGACATTCTAACTATAGGACTCCTCAATTAAAATCATTAAAAAATTCCCTCTTGCCTATAGAATAAAATCTAGACTTGTTAGCACAACATATGAGGTCCTATGTGCACTATATAATTTCCTCTTTCTTATTTTAATTTTTGCCATTATTCTTATGCATGTGATGTCAAAACTACAACCTGACAGCCTGCTCTTACTCCATCAGGTCATATACTTTAATACATTTATACTTTGGCATTTTCTTTTCACCCAGCTATTTTTCTTTCTTTTTTTTCTTTTCTTTTTTTTTATTAGATCATAGCTGTGTACATTGACACTGTCATGGGGTACAGTGTGCTGTTTTTATATACAATTTGAAATATTCTCATCAAACTGGTTAACATAGCCTTCATGTCATTTTCTTAGTTATTGTGTTAAGACATTTATATTCTTCATTTAGATGCACATGTACCCTTAAAAGATAACCCATAGATGTGATCCCACCAATCACCTTCCCTCTACCCAGCCTCCCCACTTCCTTCCCCTCTCTCTCCCCTTCCCCCATATTCTTGGGCTATAATTGTGTTATAGCTTTCTTATGAAAGCTATAAATTAGTTTCATAGTAGGGCTCAGTACATTGGATACTTTTTCTTTCATTCTTGAGATACTTTGCTAAGAAGAATATTTTCCAGCTCCATCCATGTAAACATGAAGGAAAAGTCCCCATCCTTCTTTAGGGCTGCATAGTTTTCCATGGTGTACATATACCATAGCAAAGAACACAGTAAATAAAGCAAGCAGACAGCCCTCAGAATGGGAGATGATGTTTGCTGGCTATGTTTCTGACAAAGGTTTAATAATAAGAATCCACAGAGAACTCAAATATATTAGCAAGAAGAGAACAAGTGATCCCATCTCAGGGTGGGCAAGGGACTTGAAGAGAAACTTCTCTGAAGAAGACAGGTGCATGGCCTACAGATATATGAAAAAAATGCTCATCATCCTTAATCATCAGAGAAATGCAAATTAAAACTACTTTGCGATATCACCTAATACCAGTAAGATTAGCCCCATCACAAAATCACAAAATCACAGATGCTGGTGTGATTGTGGAGAAAAGGAAACAAACACTTCTACACTGTTGGTGGGATTGCAAACTAATACATTCCTTTTGGAAAGACATCTGGAGAACACTTAGAGAACTAAAAATAAACCTGCCATTCAATCCTACAATTCCTTTACTAGGTATATACCCAGAAGACCAAAAAGCACACTACAACAAAGATGTTTGTACCAGAATGTTTATTGCAGCCCAATCCATAATTGCTAGGACATGGAAGAAGCCCAAGTGCTCATCGACTCTCGAATGGATCGATAAACTTTGGCATGTTTTAAAAATGTCCTTTCTTGCCTACCTCTTTGGAAAATATCTACTTAATTTCAGGACACAATTCAGAACTTACATGCTCTTCTGAAGCCTTCACTCTGTACCTGTACATTCTCTAGTGTAATGTAGGTCTTTACCTATGCATACCTCTTCTGTTGTATGGAACATAATTTTATATATGCATCCTCCTCATTACACTGTGACTCCTGCAGACTAAGAACCCTACCTTAGAAATAACTCTTATCCCTTGCACCTAACATATCTAGCCACAGTGAAACTAATCAGTTGGATGGTTATACTGTTCTCTATGTATGTAAAGCCATGAACCAGTAGGTCCAAAGAGAAATTAAAATGGGTTCTGAAGCTTTTAATCAGGAATTCAAGTCAAATGCCTTCTGAAATCAAAAAGGTCACAAAATGCTATAAATCAGTTGTAGGCAATGATCAGGATGGGCATAAATTTCTGGGACCTTACCTAATAATGGTCTCAAAACTATTTTTTTAAGAAAAAAGTGTGAGGCTTGGCATAGTGGCTCACTGTAATCCTAGCACTCACTGTAATCCTAGGCCAAGGCAGGTGGATCGCCTGACGTCATGAGTTCGAGACCAGCCTGAGCAAAATCAAGATCCCACCTCTAAAAATAGCCAGGCATTGGGGCAGGCACCTATAGTCCCAGCTACTTGGGAGGCTGAGGCAAGAGAATCTCTTGAGCCCAAGAGTCCAAGGTTGCTCTACCAGGGGTGACAAAGTAGAGTCTGTCTAAAAAGGAAAGAAGGAAGGAAGGAAGGAAGGAAAGAAAGAAAAGAAAGGAAGAAAGAAAAAATGTGCTGTCTTGATCAATCAAAGCATAGAGACCTTTTAGGACCTTAAGACACAAGAGACCTTTTAAGGACCTTAAGACATAAGAGTCCCAATCTGTCTGAAGGTCCTCAAATATGAAAGCCCTGGTCTACAGTCTGGTAGGATTATTTTTTCATGTATAGTTGTATGCAGGTGTGAGTTCACATGTCCTGAAAATTTTTCATTCAAATCCCAGTAATGAGGCCTCTTGTGGGTTTATGTGTCCTGAATTATATGGCTCATGACCCACTTAGTTCTCACAGGAGAAACAGAAAGCCATGGGATCTCACACTTACTGCACCTGAATGGTTGTTAGTTCTATGTTAAAAGAAACTTTCAGTTTTATGGGATTTATAAGGTTTTGTCCAAGGCAGGGAGGAAAAAGTACAAGACTTGGATTCAAAGAATATATATTTGAATCCTGGGACTAGATTCTGAAAGATTTCATGGAGGAAATTCTTAGCAATAAAAACAAATCCAGAGGCATTACACGTTAATCAGACTTCAGATTATACTAAAAGTCTACAGTGATCAAAACAGCATGGTATTTGGTTCAAAAATAAAGACATAGACATATGGAACAAAATAGAAAACCAAAAGATGAAAGCAGTCTCATATAGCCATTTGATCTTTGGTAAACCAAACAAAAGTATATACTAGAGAAAAGATCCCCTATTCAATAAATGATGCTGGGAGAACTGGGTAACCACATGTAAAGACTAAAACTGGAACTGCATCCTCACCACTCATGAAAATTGACTCATGATGGAGAAAAGATTTAAATCTAAAACACAAAACAATAAAAATCCTAGAAGAAAGTGTTGGGAGAACTCTTGATGATATTGGTCTGGGGAAAGATTTTATAGAGAAGACTTCCCTGGCTATCACAACAACAAAAATAAACAAATTAAACTTTAGCTTCTGCACAGCTAAAGACACAACAATTAAAGCAAACAAACAACCTTCAGAATGGGAAAAGATATTTGCATGCTATGAACCTGACAAAGGGCTGATAACTAGAATCCACAGAGAACTCAAATTAATCAACAAAAAGAGAGCACAGAATGCCATTTATCACCGGGCAAGAGATATGAATAGAACCTTCTACAAAGAAGACAAATAGGCAACAAACATACAAAACAATGCTCATTGTTCCTAATTATCAGAGAAATGCAAATCAAAACCACCTTGAGATATCATCTAAACCCAGTGAGAATAGCCCACATCACAAAATCCCAAAGCTGCAGATGCTGGGGAGGGTGTGGAGAAAATGGAACACTTTTACACTGCTGGTGGTATTATGAAATAATACAGCCTTTCTGGAAAGAAGTATGGAGAATCCTCAAAGAACTCAAAGTAGACCTTCCGTTTGATCATGCAATCCCATTACTACATATCTACCCAGAAGAAAGAACATCATTTTATGATAAGGACATTTGTACCAGAATGTTGACTGCAGCTCAATTTACAATTGCCAAGATGTGGAATCAACCCAAGTGCCCATCAACCCATGAATGGATTAATAAACTGTGGTATATGTATGCCATGGAGTACTATGCAGCCATAAAACATGATGGAGACTTTACATCTTTTCCTTGATGGAGTTGAAAAGCATTCTACTTAGTAAAGTATCTCCAGAATGGAAAGGCAAGTACTCGATGTATTTGATACTACTATAAAATCAGTAGATGAACAAATACATGCCCACGCAAGAGAAAAATACAACTAAGGGGGGGGGCAGCAGGGATGAGGGAGGAGGATCAGGGTGCTCTCACCTAACAGGCACAATGTAAGGGTTTATGAAATACAACTTGGACTTTAAAATTAAAACGATATCTTGGAAAAGCTGCATAGCTTTTCTGAGACTCAATTCTACAAAATGGGAATGTTAATATCTACTTTACAACATTGCCAAGAAAATTAAAAGAAAGCTGCAGCTGCAAAAGCAATTGGTATTTGGCCCCTGGTAGGCATTAGGTAAATGTGACTCAAGTCTGGATATGAACCTTGGTCATGTATATCCAAAATCTGGAAAAGAACCCACAAGGTTTGTTTCTTTTGCAATAAATAAATAAATAGTATTAAACGCAATGGTCTTTGCAAAATTCCTTGAGCTCCTTAGCAAAAGTTTGGAAGTGAATATTAAGCATGGCCCTAGGAAAATTACTACAGACTCCATCTCTAGGGGACGATGATGTTAAAACCTGAAGCCTTCTCTGCTCCTGGCCATTTTCCAGGATGTCTTTATTTCCCTGGCCATTATCAGTGAAATCAGGACATCCAATCTCATTTCTGACATTCAATATTGATTGATGAGCTTGAATAGATAACTGGCATCTCACCGGCAGTTTCCCCCTTTAGCCTTCTCCTCTGAAAGCCAACACAAACCTCCTGAACCCAGAGCTGAATCCCTTCCAAAGTAATTTGCTTAGCAAAAGGAGGGTGTCTTCATACACTGTGCTCTGCTTTTCAGTTCACCTTTCTAACCTTCAAATATTAAAACTTACCCCAAAGAAAATGATTCTGGCAGCCTAATCAGAATGCCCGCTCTCCGCTCTGAGATAGGCTCATTCTCCTGAGCACAGATTTATTCAGAAAACAATGACCCCAAGAGTAATTGGCTTCCAATGATACTTTCATTTCTTATTCCTCTTTTGTAAAGAAAAAGTGGATTCCAAATGCAAGTTTAAAAGAACGGTCCTAATATTTTCAATGAGACAGTGAACTTTTTAAGCGAGAGCATTTAAATCTTCACTGCAAGGAGATTTTTGAAAAAATCACTGCAAGAAGGTGAAAGGAGGACTTAAGTATTTGTGTTCACAAAAAAGTTAGCATTTTGTGTTTATTTCTATGAGTTCGAAATAAGATTATAAGGTTTAGCTATAAAAGAAAGAAGACTGAAAAGCATGAGAAAGAAATTCCTAGAAAAAAATTACTAAAAAAGGCTCTGTACCTTCTCTAAAAATTTTGTTGAACCTGGCAACATTTATTCAAACACTTATTGAACATATACTATAAGCTGGTCATTCTCATCAATGAAATGGGAAAAGCAGATGACATGTAAGATGAGAAGGTTGGCTTCAATAAACTCAAAATCAAGTTGGGAGTCGAAAACCTAGGGTGCATGAAATTAAAAACAAATTAAGCAATTGAGAACAAATTTGGTATTGGCTAAAAGCATCTAGTTCTGTGGCCTAGATTAGCGGAGGAAAGTTCACTGAGCCTGTGCTCACAGTCCAGATTTTTATAGGTGGACAGGAGGAGGTAGAGTCACAATGGGGAGACAACAAGTGCAGAAACCCAGACAAGATTCTAGGGCAGGTCAGTAGTAGCACACGACCTGTTTAGGTGGGGCCAGTGGTAGGTCCTGATACAGTGGTGTCCAATTAGGAAGAGCTATACAAACCAAGCTGAAGAATCTAATCAAAGAAAAACTCGGGATCAATGATTTGGTCACTGAGCAGAGGAATGAATCAGAAAAGAAGAATTGTAAAATAATGGACAGAATTGCAGCGAGAGATGTCTCGGTTTATTGGTATATTGAAAGTAGAAGGGGAACAGATTGGAGCAAGGGCAAGGGAGAGTACGAGTAGGAGGAAGGTTGATTCCAGTATGAAGCAGGAAGGGTTGGTACCAAGAAAATGAAAGAGAAAAGTTGGAAGATTTTTTTTTTTAGAAAAAAAATAATCAACCTTGCACAGAGCAGTTAGACGGGGAAATGGAAAGGAAAGAACAAAGGGCTTTTGAACTTCCAATTATTTTGAAGCGTTTTGAGCTTGGAAGGGGAAGGATGGTGATGACAGTAATGAAAATGAGATCAGGAGGGAACAGTCTTTAAAGAGGCTAGAAGAAAACCGAATAGATTCAAGGGAGAGATTTAGCAGGTTAAACAGACTGAACTCAGCAATAAATTAGACATTGGGTTGGTGAGAGAGAGAAACCTGTCAAGCATAACTTTTAGCTTTCTGGCTCAAGGTGCTAGATGACTGGATTATTACAAGAGGACTAGGACTGAGAGGTAGATTAAGTTCAATTTTGACATGGTGGATTTGAGGTATATTTAAAACAGCCAAGTGGAAATGGTGAGTAGGAAGTTGGAAATGAAGCCCCATTTGTAGATGAGAGGTCAGGGCAGCGCAGTGATCCTCAGTTGGGTGACTTTGCCACCCCAGAGGATATTTGACAATATTAGAAGACAACGGTGCAGTCTCAACTGGGGGAGGTCGCTGCTTGCATCTAGCAGGTAGAGGACCATGCTAACCATCCTACCGTGCCCAGGACGGACCCCCAACAGCAAATCATCCAGCCCCAAGCACTATGGTTGACAAACTTCTATTTGGGAGAGATCAGATGTGGGAATTACACAATGAGGACAAAACCTTACTGAGGTCCGAGTCTTCAGAAATTTCAAACGCCCAGATGCAGGAGGATGAACCAGAGAAACAAAACAAAAACTCACAGATGAGGGTCACAGCAACCATGTTAAGGAGGGTTTCTAAGAAGGGGAGATAGAAAGATAAAGACTAGATGGACTATATCCACTGAATTTAGAAATACCCAGGTAGCTGGTGAGCTCAGCAAAAGCAGTTTCTGTGGCGTATCAATGAGGACAGCTGACTTTAAGGGAATGAAGCCAAAAGAATAGGGAGATCGTCTGGGCTGTGACAATAAGGATGGGGACCGGAAGAAAGTGAGTTGAAGGAAAGTTCATGGTTGATACTGCTGCCTTTAAAATGGGGAGTCATGATGAGATAACAATAAAGGGTCTCACTGAAGATAACAGCTGGACTATATGAAAGACAGCAGAGGTATTTTAAGAACGGGTAATAAAAGGTTAGTGAGTTGTGAAATTAATTTACCGTAGGAACGGCATTTTTTAAAACATGAAATAAAATGCTAGAAAATAATAGAGACCTTCACATGATGTAAAATGTTTTATCATGAAACGATTGCTCAGGTGTGGTTTGTTTCTGGGTGTCCTTAGTTTGCAGTTTCGGGAACTAAGTGAACATAGAGAGTGAATGCAAAAGAGTTCCCCTCCAGGCATGGGTCTGGAGGATGGAGAATCACGGGGCCATGATGGAAATAGGAAGATGGGGAGAGGAAGGGATGGGGCAGAAGGTAGACAGTTGAGTTTAAGACAAATTCAGGACATTCAGGCGAGGATATGCCATGTGTAGTTTTGCCCAGCTCCCACAAGGCTGGGTTGGACGATCCTGCTAGATCCTCCTCCACCAGGTATCTTTTCACAGTTACCTGCATTGCAACTGCCCATCTTTTTTCCATCTCCCTCCTCAAACAGTGAGCACCATGAGGCCAGCAGCTATCTATCATGTCCCCATTGTCCAGCACACAGCCTGGAAAATAGCAGGTGTTCATCAAATGCTGAATTAGTCGATAACTTAAAAATATGACATTGAAGTCAATGAAGATACGCTATTCATGGTTCATCTTCAATGAAGATACGCTATTTATGGTTTCATACCCTTTCAGAGACAATCACAATAGGCCACAGACTTGATTCCAGGAAGCAATAACCATCTGAAAATTGTGTAAAAATCCTGTATCAATCGGGTGGTGCCTGTGGCTCAAAGGAGTAGGTCACTGGTCCCACATGCCAGAGGTGGTGGGTTCAAACCCAGCCCTTGGCTAAAAACTGCCAAAAAAAAAAAATCCTGTACCAATCAGCTTTACTGGTTACAATAGAAACCAATTCTGGCTGACATAGTGGAAAACAAATTTATTGAAAGAGCCCTGGTTAGTTAATAATTGCCAAGAAACTAGACTTGGGAAACAGTCAGAAGAAGGGAAGCCAGTGCCTTAACGTGGAACGTAGGCCAAATCTCCGTACTGTAAAACTAGACCCCTGAGAACACTGTCACCTCTAAACCCCTTGTCGCCTCTGAAAACTTAGGTTGCTGTTTCTCAGGCTCCTGTAGCCCAGCCTTTTTATACTAATTCCTGATTCAAGGCAGACGCCTCTGATTGGTAAAGCCCAAGTTATGTGTCTGTGCCTAACTGCAAGGGACGCTGAGCAGCTGAACAGCAGTTTTAACATTTTTCAGAATGTTAAATAGCAGAATAAGCATCTTGCATTTTAAGCTTTTGTGGTGGGAGACGGGCTACTATGTTCCCATACAAAAGAAGACGTTCAGCCATCAAGGTAAGTGATGAATATGACATAGAAACTCGTAGGTTTCATAGCTGCCGCCAGTGGCCAGCCCCAATCCCCGCCCCGGATCTGAGCCGACTACAACAGAAAGTCCTTTGTTGCAAATCCACAGAACTCTCAACAGTGTGCTGCTGGGAGCTCTACCTGGTCAGGCTCACTCCTGAATGGCACACAGATGCTAGATCACTCTGAAATGACAAATGTCACCCTTTGATAGAATTCACTGACCCTAGATTTATGTCTTTTTACCTCAAAACTGGTGCTGTCGTTATTTTAGCTTTTTGGTAGTTGATTTCATCCCCTTAGTTTAAACAGTGCTGGTTGCTTCGGTCTGCCTTGGAGTCAGACTCAGGTATTTGCAGTGACCCTCACAACGACGTTCTGCCTCTCGGGCATCCGTCTGAGACGGTCCTGCCCGGTGTCAGCCTGGCCTTCATCTCTACCACTTCTCAGCAATACGCTTGTTGCCAGTCTCCTGCCTGCCCACCGCTCTAGGTCCGCCTGTTTATTTCATTTAGGATAAGGGTGGATTTTGATCCTATAGACATACATCAATGTACTTCTCCCAGTCCACGTTTAGGAAACAGACACAGTGCATATCTACACATATCAGCACACACGGAATGGGCCTACTGCAGTGCCCCTGTATTTTGTTCTCTGCAACTTCATCATTCCTTAGAAAGCCCCCTTGAAAAATGAGGCAGAAGATAAAATCTTTGTGAGCACATGAACAGCTTCATTAAAAGCATGGCTAGTACCTCTATTAGTCAGAAAACGTCAAGGTGTTTTGCGTTAATCCCAGGTACAAAAAGGCAAATTTAAAAAACACCATAGTAATAAAATATTCTGTTTACAAGATAAATTTTTGTTCTATTGAAAAAAACTTCCCCCCACACATTTAATTTAAATTTCCAGTGTGTTGGGAAGACATTTTAGAAACATTCATAGCTTTCACACACTAAAAATACATCTTTGATAAGATGATCTATACATCGATTAGGGACAGTTTATGTGACATCTCTACACGCATTTTTAGGAGTTTAAACCTCAAAAACTGGATATACCAGGAGTTAATAACCACATCCATTTGCTTCCTTAAAACTTTTCTTTTTGTAAAATATATACCTTTACCTTTAATTTGCCTTAATAGTATGGCGTCACAGACCTAGTTCTTTGCCCTTCCCGCTCAGCGTCTCGGTTTTAAGGTTTATCTGTGATGCCGTGTGTGCTTCCTGCTACTAACGGCTGCAGAATAGTGTACAGATGCTGTAACTCCCCGCTACACAAATGCTGCATCTCCTCAGCCCGTCCCCTCATAGACTTGCAGAGATTTTTCTCCAGAATAGGATGACTGAGCAGAGGCAGACTTGGCTTCGCTAAGGACTGCCAGATGGCGTCACGCAGTGCCAGTGGCAGTTCACAATCCTACCAGTCATGCAAAAGGGTCCCGCTTCCCCATGTCTTTGCCAAACACTTGATGTTATCCAATTCGCTCCCAGCTTTAGAAAAAACAAAGTGGTGGTTTTAATTGTCACATCTCTGATTATTAGTGAGCTTAAGGCCTCACGTCTATTTTAAAAACATTTGGGTTTCTTTTAAAAACAGTAGGCTTTTTTGCCTACTCGTTGTCGTGATTCCTGCCTTTCCCTACTGGTATAGAGAAGTTCTCTGCATATGTTAAATATTAATTGCTTTTTAATTCTAGACATCACAAACAGCTCTTCCCAGTCTGTCTCAGTTAACTGTCTGTGGCACATTTCCTTGAGCAGAATTACTTAGTGTTAATGTAATCAATTAATTTTTATCTAATAGTATGTATGTCCCCAACCTGATTTCCTATCAAATAAAAGACATGTAGTTTTATTTATTAGATTGGGGCCTCCCAGTCTAACTATTGCCTTCGTGACAAAAGGTGTTCAGATGCCACACCTCGGCCATCAGAAACCAAGGTAGGGGTGGGGGATCAGGAAGGCAAATTAAATTTGGCTTCAAATGATGAAGCTTTTATTTATTACTCACCTTAACCACAGCATGTCACTTAATCCTCTAAGCCTTAGTTTTTCCATCTAGAAAATAAAGCAAAAAGTGTATGAAGGTTCTGGGCCTCCATGACTTGTTCCAAAACTATTTATTCTCTCCTTCCCTATTACCTACCCATCCTAAATACCACCTGGATGGTCAGTCATTTTGGAGCAATCTGAACCCAGCGAGTTTTCTATTGGTTTGTTTTGTTTGGGTTACTGCAATCCTAACTATTTCTAAACAGCTGCCTCTGATTTTCCTTAAAGCAGCCTACCTATGCTTAATATCACTGGAATTAGATTAAACACACATTGGCTTCCCTGGTTATTTGCTTATATATTAAAGAGCCATTTGCTTGCCGTTTACCATGTAGCTATGCCTGAGCCATAAAGATAAATCAGAAGGGAGGAAGAAATAATGAGGCAAAAACACCTTAGATTCTGACAGAAGTTATGCTCAGCTCAGCCTGGGAGCAGATGGGTCATTGATGACAGTCAATGGGCTTCTCTCTGTTATCAGCATAAACGCAGACAGAACTTGATTTGAATGATTCTTGTGACGAAGGGGAAATATTATTTACACCCAAGGAAACTAAGTCCTAGTCCTAAACCTGAGCTCACTCTACTAACAATGACTTTCAAGCTCAGCAATCAGAGGAGGATATGAAAGTCCAGCTGAGTGAAGCCAGAAGTCCCATTTGCTTGGCCATCAGAGGGCTTCAGGGCATCCCGCAGTCATCACCACCAAGGAACCAAAGCTGCCACTAGCCTGTACCCACCAGAAGAGTCTGGGCAATGGCTTCATACGAATGGAGGCAGGAGGGTAGAGAAAGAGGAAGAAAGAGGGTGTGGGTAAATCAGCTATGCAGCCCGGACACTCTCCCAAGGGAGAGAGAAGCGCTTGAGCTGGGGAAGCAGGAAGCCCTCAAGGGCATTGCCAAGGGCCACCTGAAGAGCTGCCACTTCTGGTCAAGGACTTGGTTTTACCTCTTTACAACCTTTTTGTCCACCTAAACAACATAATGAAGGATATTCACATACAAGCTATACTCTCATATGCACACTTTCCAGGTAAGTAACTCTACTGATGTATCAGTGGTTCTCAACCTTCCTTTAATACAGTTCCTGTGGGTCTCGACCCACAGGTTGAGAACTGCTGAGTTATAAGCATTACTTATACCGTCCCACTCAAGAAGGCTCCTCAGAAGAATGATGTTCAGAGAACGATGTTCAAAAAATGATCCCAAATGTTGGCACTTTAATGTTTGTAGAGAAAAAGTGTTTATGATTCATCTTCAAATTAGCATGGCGCCAGATTATAACAACTCATTATGAAATTACTCGTTGACAACAATGGGCCTGGTTCATGCTCACTTGCTCCTTTCACTGGACTGTAGCCATTTGTTGATCCCATACTGTGAGCCTGTCCTCACAAAAGCTCTAAAAGAGAAGTATCATTATCCCTATTTTATAGATCAGAAACCTGAGGCTCAGAAAGGTTATTTGCCTTTGGTGACACAGTTAGAGGTAAAGCTAAGATTTATTATGAACGCCGGAGTGTTCCAGAGTGAAGAACTCTAGCCTTCTCTCTTCATAGGTGAATCATCTTTCATCTTCCGGCAGTAAAAGTGAGATAAATGAGGTGTCCCAGTCAAGACCAGCCCCACCAACATGTGCTCAGCGTCTGCTGACTGAAGAGATTGCTCCCACACTCAACCCAAGAATTGCAGGAGTCTCAACATTCTTCTCTAGAAAATCCTGAACTTCGTTTCCAGAAAAATCCCCGATAAAAGGAAACTGTGTTGCCTTAAAGGATAATGCACTTGCTGTCCCTGGTTATATCAGCACAGAACCAGTTTATCGTTTAAGACCATTTCTAAGAAAGGCCCAAAGAAAAATAGAAAAAGTTATACAAGGAAGGGGAAGGGGAGGAGAGGGCGCACAACTTTTTTCCTTCTCTGCAGCACACCGGAAGATGAGTTATTGGAGGGGTACACATTAAATACACAAATAAAAGCTGAGGTGCAAAAAATGGTCTGTGCGTGCTTTTCATAACAGCCACCACTACAGATAAGCAAAAACGTCCTCACATCATCCACGTGCAGCCTGCTGGCTGCAGGTTGGACATCTCCACGTAGCGCACAGACCAGGATGGACACCTCCACGTAGCGCACAGACCAGGATGGACACCTCCACGTAGCGCACAGACCAGGATGGACACCTCCACTTAGAGCACAGACCAGGATGGATACCTCCACTTAGAGCACAGACCAGGATGGACACCTCCATGTAGAGCACAGACCAGGACGACAGAAATGGGCAAGAAATGAAAAAGATAAAAGAGGGAAAGAAAGGTTAATGAACATGTATCAAGCACTTAGCCTTGGGACATATGCACCCAGCCAGGAGACTTTCCAGTGTCTTTTCGAATCTTTACAAAGGTCATCATCTTCATTTTTCTAGAACATTTGAGAGATTGCGAGTTTTCATCTCACACTGCTGAAATAGCAAAGCAAGAATTTTAACCCAGGCTGTGTGATACCACAGCCCAGCTTGTTCACCATTTCACGAGGATCATCATTTGGTATTCTTCTCTATGCAGGAGGATAGCCAGCTCTCTGGGTCCTAGAGTTGTGAACAAGTATTTTGTATCCCCACGGAACACAATGTAAAGTCCTTGTCATTTAAAAGAAAAAAAAGTCTCTAAATGTTCTTGTGATCGGAAGCAGAGGTTAATTAGAAAAGTGAATACACGTGAGACACCATGTAGCTTCCCCTGACAAAATGCAGCGTATGTGGGTGCTGGCCAGTGTCACTCTCGTCCTGGTACAAAGCACTCATGTGGCTGCATCAGCCGCACTGCTGCTGAGTCTGGAGCCTGCAGGCCAACGGGCATACCATTCACTTTCCCTCCACCCAGGTCTCAGGAGAGCGTTTAGGAAAAAGTTGAAGAGGATGGGCCTGGGATGCTCCAAAACTGAAAGGCTTGGGTGCCCAGTACGAAGTGTGACCTTCCCTTCCTTCCCTCCCCCGTGTCTTGTTCTTGAAACTCCTGTGAAAGACATAAAAAGGCACCCACAGGGATCTGGGCCAAGGAAGAGGAAAGGCACCCCCTCTCGAGAGCATCAGGTTAGATAGTCTGCAGAAGGCTGACGGATCTCAGCGTGATAAGCTCATCGCCGCCCACAAGCCGCCTGCTCCACCCCAGGACTCCATGATCCCTGTGTGCTGGGGCCTCCCCTCTATGCTCCTGAACCCCTATCACAAGCTTCTCAGCCTCAATCTCCAGGGTTGTGACCCAGGGATCTCCATTTTTTCATTAATACTTAACACTTATGCATCCTTACAGAGTACATGTGATACTCTCATGGATGCATACCATGTGTAATGACCAAATCTGGTATCAGGCTATCCATCACTCCTCTGTGCTGGGAACACCTCACATCATCTCTATATTTTAAAGGTTTCTCAAGGATTCTTAAGCAAAAACAGATTAAGAATCACTGGACTAGGCATTGGGAGTGGTAGCAAACGAGACAGCAATGGCCTCAAACGAGAAGATTCTCTTACAAACTAACACAGTGGATTCTAATTATTTGGGCCAGTTGTGTTCTACAAAGACATCGTGGGCACTGACTCCGCAAGCACTGAGCCGTGGCTCCCAGAGAACAGACAGGTTTAGGTTCCTGTGGGCCTCTGCTCACACTATTTTCATCAACCAATAAATACATAACCTTGTTTTCTGTGTATTTCTGCTTAAAGACACCTTACATAGCTGATCCATTAGCACTGGGCTTATGGCCAAGGCACTACGCTTCTTGCCTGAACAAAGCTTCTCTACCAAGTGTATTTCCCCACGATCCCCACTGCAGCCGTCTGACACACGAGACGGCACTTCAGCACTATGCCCAGGGCCTATGCTAAGCAGCAAAATCACCAATAAAAAACACAAAGATGCAAAAAAAAAAAAATGCAGAACAAAAGAGCTCTTATTTACAGCGTGAAAGCTAACAAGAGAAGGCAGAACCTTGCTTCCCCTCAGCGGGGAGCCGACATGTTGACTGACTCAGGTTTTTCACGGCCCTATAAATGTTCACAAACCACTTCAGAAACACCCTGAGTACTGATTTTAGGGTTACAAATAAACTGTAGGCAATAAGAAAATTTGCAAGCACAGAATCCACAAATAATGAGGATCAGTTATATAGTCTGTATACGCATCTACACAGTATTGTACGCATAGTGTAGATACACAATACATACATGTACTACATATCTAGTGTATAATACTAAATAAGGTATGTAAGTATACACCATGTAAATATTTACAAAATCCTTTCCAGATGCATTATCCCATTAGCTCATTTGAGCTGACAATAATTCTGGAACTTAAATAGAACATGTACTATTTTGATTCACAACATTTAAAGAAGAGTCTAGAAGCCTAGGGAGCTGGCACACAAACCCAGGCCTTTGAACTCCAAGGCCCTTGCTTTTTCCACTACACAGTATGAGAAAGACAATTTTGCCATCAGCTCTATCCCTGCCCAGCCGAGGGAAGCAGTCTCAAGGGAGTGGGGTGCAGTGGTGAGCTGGCATAGCACAACCCTGCAGGAGGGAGGGAGGGCCAGAGCGGCTTGACACAGAATGAGGCTGAATTACTGGCTGCACCAGTGGTGCCAGCTACATTCAGGTGCACCAAGGATTGCTTTGAAGTATTCCAGTCAGAAGGCACGCATTGACTGAGGCCCGCTGGTTACACCTTATTAGACAATGAATCAGAGGGGAAGGCAGCACAGTTCCTGATCTAAAGAAGATTAAAGACGAGCGGGGAAAGCATGGGATAAAACAGATAATCCAGTAAATAGAGTTTGAGCAGAGAGAGATGAGAGATGGAGGAAGTAGGACTTGAGATGTTATTTGAAATACACATAAAGACTTGTCATGTGAAACAGGGGAAAGATTTTTCCAGGTGTTTAGGACAATTTGGGCAAAAGTTCTAAGGCATCAACAGTCAGATTTTCTAGGCACGAGCTCTGCAGTTCCCTGAACCTTTCCCACACTCAGTTTACTGATCTATAAAATGGGGCTTCAGTTCAACTCAGGTCAACACACTTTATTTGGAAGAATAATGCTGCGATGTTAAGCCCTGGTATTCAACAGCTTCAGAGAAGTATTCGAAATAGTTCATGCACTTCCAGAACAAAAGTAGTTTGGGAGAGAAGACGCATAGCAAATAGATGATTTCAATACAAACTGACAAATGTTAGGACGTGGAGGGGCACAGTGAGGAGCAGGATCTTGGAGCAGGGAGGGGGACAGAGAGTCTTCCTGGAGGAGCTGGCCCCAGATGCCAAAAGGATATTATGAGCTAGACAGGCAGTGAAAGGGCAGAGCAACCTATGTCTGAGGAAGACCAGGAGCTTTGGTGGAGACCAAGACTGTGAGACATGGTGGAGGTTCTGAGAAGGGTGCTTACTTTTTGGTGTTGCCAAGTCATACAGTAAGGAGAGAAAAAAAAAAGCCAAAAGGCAGAAAACAGCAAGATCCTATCAGCAGAAGAACTCACTGAAATATTTTAAACAAGTTAGTGACCTGAACAGATTCCTGAAAAGTCCCCTTGGCAGCAATGAGTAGAAAGCACTGGGTGGACAAACCTCCAGAGAGACCCACGCCTGGTGCCTCCATCCAGGTAGATGCTTCGTGCACTTGTTATGGGACATGTGTAAGCAGACTGCAAACTGTAAAGCAAACAAATATAAAACAGTATTTTTCTTATAAAAATAGCAAATGTTGAAGGGCAAAGTAATGTGGGAAGACAGCAACACAAGAATGAAAATTTCCTAAAAAGAAGAATGTGCCAGAAAGCAGTGAGACCGTAATGTGACCTAAGATCATCCGTCAGTCGGAAAGGTTGGAAGGCAGAAGTTTGAACATTCAACCTGAAAAGTGGATGGATGCTTCTGGAGGGTGAGAGAAAGTGCCATGGTGCAGCCAATGGGCGGCTCTGGACACCTGACAGGAAAGAAAAGGTTGGAAATAAACTAAGAATTTGAAAAATCCAGACATAACTTGCTGCATTTTCACCAGAATTGAAAATGCAAAGTTGCTTAAAGTCCTGAATTCTAATAATGATGTCCCCCATGATAAGAAGAAAAGGCTAGGGTCTTGAAAAACATTAGAAAATCTCAGAATGAGAATGGACTCTTCAGAGGCCATATAATAGGGTTAGAGAAAGAAGTACAGGATCAGAGCCCAGATGGCCACAATTGAGTCTTCCTTAATTCTCCTACTTGTAGCTACAGGGTCATTATATAACCTGTCTGTGCCTCAAAACCATCTGCAAGATCGGGACAATAATAATACTTCTCAAGGTGGTGCTGAGATTAAACAAGTTCATAAATACAAAAAAAATGCTTCAATAAATACTAGATTTCACTGATTCTGCCTCCCATGTTAGAAATGAAAACACTGAGGTCTAGAGTTGATTTGCTCAACGCTTTAGAATTTTTTTTGCAACATCCAAGAATTTCTTTATAGCCTCGGCACATGAATAGCAAAATCATGGTTACTTCTATGTCTGGGAGGCCTGAACATGAGCAGCATTAGCTTCTGTGCTGGAATTGAAAAGTATCCAAGAAAGAGGACAACTGATTTTCATTGACAAGACCAGCGCTCAGGGAACCAAGAAGTCAAATGTTGACCTAATCCGGGCTTAGTAAGCGGGGCCTGATGGTTTATAGACTCTGAAAAGTGATTTCAAAAAAGAAGGGCTGGGAGTTTTGGCATTGCCCTCCATCTAAATGCTCACCAGTAAATAGCAGAATTGGAGAAGGCAGAGTGGCAGATGGAGAGGTGGGGAGAGTTACATTAGCACAGGTAAACAAGAAACCACTTATTAGCCCTGCCACGCTCTGGACTCTAAGCCACATCAGTTCAAGTGCGTCCTCTTTTTCCCCATCCTCTCCCCAGCTCTGCTCTTGGCGACGCATTTCATCTTCTAGCAGATGGCTGCAGCTGCCATGGCAGCATCTGTTGCTGCTCTTTCACCTTCCAGTTTTGGCAGGAGCAGTTGGCAAGATGAACTCACAAGGTCTGTCAGCACCCAATAGTATCACTATCTGTCTAACTTGCAAAAAAAAAAAAAAAAGAACCCTTCTCAAGGCAGAGGAAGTGCTCAAGGTGCTTCTGAGGCCCATTTGATTCAAGATTCTGCTTCTGACTGGCTCCTCTCAGGAGATGAGAAGCCGGGGTGCAGGAGCTCCGATGTGCTCATTTCACCCGTCACCCAACACCCTTCTTTAGGAAGGAAGACTGTGTTTGGCAGATGAAGAGGCACAGCAGCAGAGAGCAACAGGTCTTACAGACGGCAACTATGGTGAAATCCAGAGGAGCGATTTGAAGAAACAAACTTAACATGGTGACCCCCACCTTCCTCGGCTCACTCTGCAGGATGATCCCTAGACTGGCCTGAGAGTGTCACCAGGCTCCCATGCACATCTGGAGCTCCCCATCATGATAGGTGAGTGGAGTCTGTGCACACCCTGGCCCCCCACCATGTGTCACAGGCCACAGTTTTCTCTCTTCCTCTGCTGTGCTTCCCAATCTTGGAAAAAGATAGTTGATGTGTTTTTCTGTTTTTCACTTGCATCCCCCATAAGATGCAGGATCAAACCCCAGCCTGTGCATCTGAGCTGTAGGCTACGGTTCAGGGCTTGTCAGACCCTTCTCTTAGACCAACCAGAGACCAACCAGAAGGAAGGCGCACGCACGCCCTCATACACCATCCTGCACAAAGGCTTCACTGCCACACTCCACACCAGATGTCAGACACGCTGGATACTGAATCAAGTGTGAACAAGCCTGAGCTTACGATGCCCTCTGAGAGTTTGTGATTTGAATGGACGGTCTTCCCCACCACTTCCCCACCTCCCCTGAAGCACTATGAGAGGAATCTGTGAGCCATTAAATTACTCTCCCAACCATCTCTGGAAACTGGAAGTGGCCAAACCGTCAAGGATTGCAAGGCTAAAGCTCAACAAGGAGCCCATATATTTTCCCAATGACCAAGCACTCGTATCAACTGTCAGTCCATAGCACAGAAGTTCTCAACCTGTGGGTCGTGACCCACAGGAACTATATTAAAGGGCCACGGCCTTAGGAAGGTTGAGAACCACTGCCATAGGGAAAATAACATGATAAATGTTGGAGGAAATTACTTACATAATTCAAATATTCACTTGGTGTCAAATGGGCAGTACTATGGGGGTTAGCCCCCCAGGAAAGGCTTAGAGTAGAGCACAAGGCACCCAGGAAGATAGGGGACAAGTCCCCTAGTCCAAGGAAAGCTGACACAAACCATGCTAAACTCAAGAACAGAAGGTACAGTATCAGAGGGAACTGACCAACACAGATAAAGAGTCAAAATCAAATTCTGACTAATAACAAGACTGAGAAACAGTGCTTCTGTTCAGGGCAGCCCATGAGCCCATACATCTGCATTCCCTCTCCAAGAAGGTTCTGCTGAAATAACAAAAGTAGACATTTTTACAGGACACAGCCATAACGGCACTTGGAAACAATAGAGAATGCAATCAACAGCCTCCACTGTTAACAGATTTATGCTAACTAGAAATCCCTGCCATCAGACAGAGAGAACATCTGTCTGACATACCGAGGGGAGTACAGTTCTTCTCAAGGGGCACCCTGGAGAAGCCCCACAATCAAAGCAACTAAATACAGTGAGTCAGAAAGGCTAATGGGGAAATCATCAGAATAATTAAAGAACTACATTCCGAACAGCTGGGCCTGTCAGGCCCCGCCCCATCTCCTGCTTACACAGAACACCTGGCAGAACAGCTTTCTCCTAAGGCTCAAGCTAAGCACGGCCATCCTAGGAAGACACCCTAGGGAGCTTAGGACCCTAATAGAGGGGAGGCTCTATCCTTTCTTATGAGATAGTTTAGAGACGCTGCATTAACAGCAGCCTGGGAGAATAATGATGAAGGAAAAGATGAGGAGGAGAAGGAGGAGGAGGAAAAGGAAGAAGACGAGGATAAAGAGGAGAGGAAAGGAGAATAGTGACTAACATATACCGAGCTCTTACCATGTGCTGGGCATCGTTCTAAACACATGTGAAACAGTCAGACCTTGTTTGATTGTGCTTCACTCTACTGCACTGGACAGTTGCTGCATTTTTACAAATGGAAGGTTGTTTCAAACCTGTATCAAGCAAGTCACCAGCATAATTTTCCAACAGCCTATGCCTGCACGGTATCTCTGTGCCCTATTGGGAATTCTCACACTATTTTAGACATCTTTATTATTAATATATCTGCTATGGTAATCAGTGATCATCGATCTTTGATGTTACCATTATAATTATTTTGAGGCGCTCCCCACCGCAACCATGTACAGTGGTGAACTTAATAAATGTCGAGTGTGTTCTCACTGCTCCTTAACCATAACCTCATCTCCCCACCCCAGACTTTCCTAGTCCCTGAGACACAACATTTAAATTAGGCCAGAGGAGAACCCTACAATGTCCTCTAAATATCCAAATAAAAGAAAGGGTTGCATAGCTCTGACTTTAAATCAAGAGCCAGAAATGAGTGAGTTCAGTGAGGAAGGAATGTTAAGAGCCAACACAAGCCAAATGCTAGGCATCCTGCACCAAACTGTTAGTCGAGTTGTGAATGCAAAGGAAAAGTTCTCCAAGAAAATGAAAAAGGGCTGCTCCAGTGAACACACGAATGATAAAAAAAAAAAAAAAGTGAAACAACCTATCGCTAATATGGAAAAAGTTTTATTGGTGTGGATAGAGCTCAGCCACAACATTCTCTTAGAATCAAGAGCCTATGGATTAGACTTAAGCTAGACAGATTCTGAAAACTGTTAGTATTGACACAAAAAAGTCTAATCCAGAGTAAGGCTCTAACTCTCTAGGAGTCCATGAAGGCTGAGAGATGTTAGGAGGTTGCAGAAAAGTTTGAAGCTAGCCAAAGATGGCTTATGAAGTTTAAGAAGTCATCTCCATAACATAAAAGGTCTTTCATCTTCCTTCTTGGAGGGTATATTTGCTGAGCATAGAAGGTTTTTTTACTTTTTTTTTTTTTTTTTTGAGTATCGCTATCTTGGTTGATAGTACTTTTTTCAGAACTTTGAAGACAGGATTCAGTTGTCTTCTGGTTTCTGGCTTCTGGTACAATTCCAGCTCTTTTGGTTCCTTTGAAGAAAATGGTCTGTTTCTCTCAGGATATTATTGAGGGTTTTTGTCTTTCATAGTAACTAATCTCCCATGTTGTGATAGAGGTAGTTTCTTTTAATGTTTTCTCCTTTGATTGTTATAGGGCTTCATGAATCTGTAAATATGCTTTCTATAATTTTTTTCAAGTCCCACACCATTGTCATTTAAAACATTGCTTTGGCTTCATTGTCTCTCTCCTGTCTTTCTGAGATTCTAATTGTAAGTGTTAGGTTTTCTGGCTGCACCCTCTGTTGCTTAACCCTCTCCTCTGTGCTTTCCATTCTTCTGTTTCTCAACAATTCATTCTAGATATTTCTATTAATTACCTTATAATCTATTTTTTCATCTGTGTCCACTGGTCTGTTAAAATCATCCATGGAGTTCTTATTTTCAGTTACTCCATTTTCAGCTCTAGAATTTCTATTTGGCTTTTTTCCAAATCTGAATTTTTTATTGTGCTCATTTTAAATTTCAAATTATTAAGGGGAAACGGATGTTTTGTCACATGGATAGCTTTCGTAATGCTGAGTCAGGGCTGTTGGTGTGCCCATCACCCAGGGTTTATTGTACCCATTAGGTAGGGTTTTACCCCTTCTCTCTTTCCCCTTACCCCTTCTTAATTTCCAATGACCTTTACTTCCCCCCGTGCCCATCAATCAGTTCCAACTTACTAGAGAGCATATGTGGTGTTTGTTTTCCATTTCCATACTTCACTTAGGATAATGGCTTCCAGTTCCATCTAAATTGCTGCAAAAGATATTAACTCATTCTTTTTATGGCTAAGGAGCACTCCATGGTGTGTATATATATATATATATATACCACATTTTGTTAACTCATTCATGAATTGACAGGCACTCAAATTGAGTCCACATCTTTCCAGTTGTGAATTGTGCTGCAATAAACATTCAAGCGCAGGTATCTTTTTGATAAAATGACTTCTTTTCCTTTGGGTAGCTACTCAGTAGTTGGATTCCTGGATCAAACAGTAGGTCTACTTTCAGTTCTTTGAGGAATCCTCATACTGTTTTCCACAGAGGTTGTACTAGTTTGCAGTCCCACCAAGAGTGTACAAGCATTTCTTTCAGTCTGCATTCATGCCAGCATCTATTCTATATGACATTTTTAAAACACTTTTCACTTATTTTTCAGAGTTTTTAATTTTTTCTTCTATTTCTTTGACCATAGTAAGCATTTCTGTCTTAACTATATGTTAATTTAAACATCTGGTATCCCTGTGGGTGTGCTTCTATTGCCTGTTGCTCCTCTGAGTTCTATTCACATTGTCTTAACATGAGTCCTCCTTATTTTTTGGTCATTTGCTGCACATTATATATTTTTTATAGGATAGAAATAGTTAAACTCAAGGATGTTTTCCTGTTCCAAAGATTTCCTTTTCTTTCTGGAAGTTTCAGGCATTGAGATATTAGGAGCCTGAGCAGCAGTCTCTGTGAAAATCTGTTTACTTCTAGTTAATCCATTTACCCTTCTAATCTATTCTGTAGATGTTAGCCTTTCTGTATTTAATCCAAAACAAGGGGTATTCACCCCGCCCTTATCCCTTGGCAGTCTGTGTCTGTTCCACAAGCCTCTCAAGACTTCCAAAAATTCTGATCAGCCTTTTAGCCAATTAGCAAGATCCTTGGGAATTAGTAAATGCCTGTAGGGGGGACAAAGCAAGTCAAATAGATTTGATATTTTCTAGTTCTTGGCACAGTTATTTCTCAATGCCTTTTTAGTTTACTCATTACTTTATAGGTAGACTTTTTATTTTCCTAAGCATTTCTGTTTATCCTCAGTGGGAAATTTGATTCAAAGTGCCAAGTCTACATGTATGGGGCTCTTTAAACTAGTTTTAAACCTTTATATTTTAAATACTAATGCTTGACTTTAGCAAGAAGAGAGAAACAATTTAACACTCATAATTACTATCCTCAAAGTTTAACCATTAAGATAGGAGATTATCATAAAGTCAGGGGAACATGTGAAAGGGAAGTGTTGGGAATCTCACATCAGGGATGTATGATGAGAGATGGCAGTGCTGTCTCCACAGAAACAATGCTCTGAAAACACAGCAATAAACACTGAAGGTCATTTATTGGAAGACTGAGAAGGAAGATTGGTGCCTATAGTAGCTTGAAATAAGCAGGAGAAAAAATTATTGCTATGAACTCACCATTAGTAAACTCTTTTCACCAGAAAATGGCTTTACAAACAAACATTTTAAGCAATACCTTGAGTCTATGGGAGAATACTAAGGGTGTATAATTTTATAGCCACTCCCTATAACTTTACACCACCTCTTCCTTGAATAGGACGGTGTTAGAGAATCTTTGATATGGCAGAAGTATGGTCTTCTACACACACAGCACCCATATTTTATAACATAACAGAAAACAAGAATTAGAGATATTCAATTATTATAAAATAGAGACTATATTAACTACAATTAGTATTATAGGATTTTGACAATTGATTTGAGAATTTATATGTTTAGTAAAGTGTCAGGATATAAAATAACTAATTTTAAAGGCTTCATACAGACCACCGAAAATTAATTAAAAGACCATTCTTAGCAACAAACAAAATGTTAAAATATATGCAAATAAGCCCAACAAGAAATGTTAAAACCTATATTTCTATGGATAATATTTCTCCATCTGATCACAGATTAGGTTCAGAACTATCTTTATTCAGGAAAGTATCTTGATGAGCCACTTGAGACAAAGAAGACGCCAAGAGAGCAAGGAACGTTATCTAATTTTTTCTGCAATAGACACTTGAGGATGAGAAATGTCTGGTAAACAAGGCAGCCTAACCTAAGAGTTTTAATAACTTAAGCTGGGTGTCTATGATTCAACTTTACGTCACCTCAATCTTCTAGCCAAATCTCCCAAATCCACAAATGCCTTTTGAGAGCAGATTATGCATGAGTGAGCATATGAATTTGTGTGTAAGAGTATGTGTAAGAGAGAGAGGGAGATGAGAGAGAGAGAGAAAGAAAGAGGGACAGAGAGGAGGGAGAGACAGAGAGGAAGAGAGAGAGGGAGAGAAAAGCAAGGTCAAAAACTCACAGACATCAACCAGTGGCATTTTCAAAAGCTTACTATCTATAGCATTTTCAAATCTAAGTGGATCCATTCACAAAAGGACTCTCTTATCCTTAGAAAATGAAGTAGGTTGAAACAAAACCACAAATTAGCCTCAAGGAGTTGAAAAATATGTTAATGTTTTTGGTCAAGAGGCATAATCAGCGTAAGAGGAAGCTTAGAAACAGATCTTAAAAATTTCTTTGTATGTATAATACTGGAATTACTACTAGGTATATATTTCTTCATTAAGAATCGTATCCATAGGTCAACTTCACTTCCAGAATCATCCTCTTAAAAAACAAACATTCACAATTACATAATAGACACATGAGCGTGTAAATATAAAATGGTAAGGTACTGAACACTGGGAAGAAAGAGAAATTTAAAATCCTAAAATAAGCCAGAATCAAAGTATTCCAATGCCAGAGAGACGTCAACAATAGGCTGCCTCTATCCCGGTGGCTGGGCACGATCGAAGAACAGATGAAAGGCTGTGAAGAGATGGGCTCAGCCTGTCGCTGAGAGAGCTCCTGGCTTCCTTTCTTTCAATAATCACTTGAAACCACATCTAACTGTGTTCATTTCCATCCTAATCTCTTTCATGAATTACACTTGGGAAATAAATTTTATGTAGTACAAAAATTACCTCGATCATATTAACCAGAACTGTGTAACCTTTTACTGGCCTAAGGGTTCAGACTATGAAAGAAAATTTTAAGGTCATCCTATAGTTTGCCAAAAAGAACGCTAAAAGTAGGGAATTGGTGACCAGATCCAGCACTTCAGACTGCTCCCAAAGTGGTACTTTTAAATATAGCATTTATAGAAAATACTTCTAGTGTTCTCATTCAGTTAAAAAAAAAAAACCTAGACCAGGCACAGTGATTCACATGTGTAATCCTAGTAATTTGAGAGGCAGGAGTATCACTTTAGTCCAGAAGTTCTAGACTAGCCCAGGCGACATAATAACACTCCATCTCTAAAAAACAAAATTAAAGCCTAGCTTATCTTAAAACTGAGGTATTCAGGATACTGAGATGGGAGGACCCCAGGTACTTGGGAGGCTGAGGCAGGAGGACAGCTTGAGCCCAAGAGTCAAGGTTACAATGAGCTATATTGGTGCCACTGAACTCTAGCCTAGCTAGCCTAGATGAAAGAGCAAGACCTTGTCTCAAAAAAAAAAAAAAAATCTAAAGAATTGGGATACTTTCTTTCTTGGTAATACAGAAGAATGTTGTTCTATAAAGCTCCTGCTACAAAACAAAAAAGTTATATGAATCATTAAAAACAAGGTATAAATATGTTCTGTTCTAGTCATAGCAGGGAGAATTATGATTATTAACATTTCTCAAAAAAATGATAGGTTTTATGCACACACACACACACAAACCCTAAGTCTCATTAAAACGTTGCATTTAATAGACTAGACCAAGTAGAAAAAAGAATTTCAGAGCTTGAATATAACTCTTTTGAATTAGCCCAGTCAAAACGAACAAAGAATCAAGAAGAATGAACAAAGTCTATAAGAAATATAGGATTATATAAAACATTCAAATGAGAATTGTAGGCATGCCTGAGTGTGAAGGAGGAAAAGCACAAGGCCTGTAAAACCTATCTGAGGGAATGAGGAAAACTTTCCTGGACTTGCTGGAGATTTAGACATCTAGGTACAAGGAGGTCAACAAGCAGCTGGGAGATTCATTGCAAAAAGAGAATCCCCAAAGCACACAGGCATCAGACTGAGCAAAGTCAACACCCAGGAGCAGCTCCTGTGAGCTGTGAGGTGAAAACATGAGGCAATTTATGAAGGAAGCCTTTGCCCATAGCACCAACAAACACTGGTTCCCTTCCCTTCACACTCAGTCTTTGCCACCCTTCCTTATTAAGTGCCCAGAAAAAGTACCTGTTTTCTGCAGTAGAACTTCAGGTTTGAGCAGCATGTTATTTATTTGAAAGTACATTTATAAATATTGCATTTGATTTTCAAATATGGACATTGGAAGGAAGAAATAGCTATGCCAATTTGAAAATTGACTTTCACAGAGATGAAAGACAACAGCAACAATGTCCAAAATTCTGGGGAAATTCTGGATGCAACTACTACATCTATTACTCCCCAAAATATCTTTGAAATCTAAAGAATAGCTCTAATATTATGACATCTAAATGATATCTCTTAGGCCTCTACTTGACCCCCAAAATATATCCATCAAATGCTCTCAGTTGAGACTGGGAATCATATCACTAGACTACTAAAACACAAAAATTATAGAATCAAAGGAGAATAAGAATAAGCCCAAGATATATTTAAGTTTTAAAAAACAGAAATAGGGCTGCGCATGGTGGCTCATGCCTGTAATCCCAGCACTCTGGGAGGCTGAGGCAGGTGGATTGCCTGAGCTCACAGGTTCGAGACCAGCCTGAGCAAAAGTGAGACCCCATCTCTAAAAATAGCTGGGGGGGCGGGGGCACCAGCAATCCCGGCTACTTGGGAGGCTGAAGCAAGAGAATCACTTAAGCCCAAGAGTTTGAGGTTACTGTGAGCTATGACACAATGGCACTCTACCGAGGACAACAAAGTAAGACTCTGTCTCAATAATAAGAAAAAAGATAGAAATATATTTAAATATGTTTCAGATGTTTCAAATATATTCAAACCTTTAAGGGAAAAAAAAGGCCTGAGCTGGAAATAGTGTGATTGTAACTTTGAGGTTACATGCATTCCCTTGGGAAGACCTGCCAGTTAATCATCAGTTGCCCATACATTAAAAAGAATGTTCCAGTCAGGTGGCATCCCCAGAGCTCCGGGCTCCATAAAACTTAGAAGAAAACATGGGCACATTTGACCAGGAATGCTCATCCAACACAGCCTCCTTTCCCAATGACTCTGTCTGACCCTGGACCTGGTTAATTTTGTTCTACTTTTATTTTGTGACTTTATCTACCTTGACAATAAGTCACAAACAACCTCAAGTGCTGATTATGCAACCCACAGAGCACCCAGGAGCAGTAAAGTATGCCAGTGAGGAATGAATGATCTTTTATCTTTTGTCTTGAACGGTGCTTTTGAGAGCAAATCCTACGAAAAAGCCATCTGTTGGCAACATCATGAACTGTCCAATTCCCAAAGTCCCTTTCCTAATTGGCAGTAAAAAGTGAATGCTATGGAAGCCTTGTACAGAGACCCTGGTGGGGTGAGGAGGAGGGTAGGAGGAGCTATAAAACCTGAGAAATAGTGGACCTGGGGTGACTTTCGTGGCCACTAACACTCCATTCGCATCCACTGACACATTTTGTTTATTCCAGCTACTGAAAAAGATGAGGGAAAGGAAGTTACCTTTCATTTCTATTATTCTCATTTCTATTTTTGCCCCTGTTTGGGCCCTTGATTGCCAAAATCTTTTCCTTGGCTGTCAGATAAGACATCCTGAGTTTTCATCAGCAGAAGACAACTTGAAAATATCAGGACATTTTATCATTTATAAATGAGAATAAATCAACTTTTCTTGAACTTTCAGTACCACATGCTGAATGAGGCACTTCACAAGTTGTTTCACTGAATCTTTCCAACAGTCAAGGGAAGATGAGTCAAAATCATACACAACCCTATGCCTGTGCACACACACAAAATAACGCTTTTGTGGTATCTGATGTTCTTTCCTTGCTGTTAAGCCCCTAGTTCCACTGATGGAAGAAATGTCAGGAAAAAATATTTATCTTGACAATCCAAGGTAACTTTGTGTAGTAATTACTCAATCATTCAGCATCTGCCCCATTCTAAACTTTTTTTTACACTTCTCCTCCCCATGATGATAGGAAGATCAGAGAAAAGCCTGCTCACTCTATTGGCCTTCAGAGGGACTCTTGAGGTTGAATCATAAATACAGGTTTTCCAGAAGAAGAAAACAAATGGTTTAACAATAAATGTGAGAGAAGAAATTCCAGGTTAGGAGCCATGCAACAGCTTAACGATGAGAGCTGAGGAGGTGTGCAGAGAGCAACTATGTCTGCCTGTGTGTAACAGAGGGCTGGATTCCTCAGAGGAGGTAATGAGAACCACAGGGTCAGAGAGAGTTTAAAGTCCACATCAAGTTAAGCCAAAGAGCATCAACACAGTATAGTGAGAAGGCCAAGGATTAAAGTAACCTATGAGGCAAATGGCAATAGTTGAGAGCAAGCATTCATCCTCTAACTACTATTCTAATCAATACAGTGATGTAGTTTAGTCTTCACAAACTGAAGTTTGTAGAAAAAAAGTTTACTAGATGTAGATTGGCATGATCAAAAGAAGAACATGAGTGGGATGAGTGAGCCTGAAAAATCCAAGGAACCGACCCCAACTGGAGAAAACCTGGGACATCAAGTTTGGACCATGGAACCATATTTTCTTTTACAGGATTCAATTCAATATGAGAGAAAACTGACAGCTACAACTTCTTCTTTTGCAGACTGCAAGGGGAAAAAACTTAGATATCCATTGCTGGAAGCTAGCTTTAGGTTAGTTACCAGATATAGAAAGAAAAATAATGCCTCTATTCTAACAAGGTCAAAGAGTTTAAAACTAAAAGTGAAAACTTGAGCAAGTCATCAATGAGCTGTGAACCCATATTGAGAAAAAGAAACTTATCTGGGCTTAGATGTATACAGTAGTCTCCCCTTATCTGTGGGGGGGGACTAAGACCCCCAGTGAATGACTAAAACTGTGAATATTGAATATTATATATTCTGTGTTTTTCTCTGTGTGCCTAAGATAAAGTTTAATTTATAAATTAGGCCCAGTAAGAGATTAACAATAAATAATAGAACAATTATAACATGCTATAATAAAAGTCAGATGAATGTGGTGTCCCTCTCTCTCAGTATCTTACCGTGCTCTACTCACCCTTCTTGTTATAATGTGGAAAAATAAATTGCCTACATGATAACATGAAGGTGAATGACGTACATATTATGATGTAGCATTAGGCTATTACCGACCTTCTGGTCATATGTTATAAGGAGAATCATCTGCTTTGAGTGATCTGTGATCATCAAGAATGATGATGTTGATGCCTAGATGTCAGGAGACAATGTAGATGATGAATGGTTGGGTAGTGTTCACAGCTTGTATACACTAGACAAAGGGATAATTCATGCCCTGGTGGGACAAAATTAGATGATGAGATTTCATTATGCTACTCAGAATGGAAGGTGGTAAAACTTAGGAATTACTTCTGGAATTTTCATTTAATATTTTTGTACCACAGTTGGCCATGAGCAACTAACATGGTAGAATGCAAAACAGCAAATAAGAGGTGACTACTTTATTTCTTTTAATGAGTACTTTTTTTAAATTAAATAATAACTATGTACATTAATGCAATTCTGGAGTACAGTGTGGTGTTTTCATATACAATTTGAAATATTTTCATCAAACTGGTTAACATAGGCTACATGTCATTATCTTAGTTATTGTGTTAAGACAATCATATTCTACTCTTAGAAAGATTCACTTGTACCCTTGTAAGATAAACCATAGAAGTGATCCTTCCAATCACCCTCCCTCCACCCATCCTCCCCTCCCTTCACCCTCCCCCTTCCTCATATACTTAGGCTGTTATCAGGGTATAGATTTCATATGAAAGCTATAAATTAATTTCATAATAGAGCTGTGTACATTGGATACTTTTTCTTCCATTCCTGTGACACTTTGCTAAGAAGAACACATTCCAGCTCCATCCATGTGAACATGAAGGATGTAAAGTCTCCGTCTTTCTTTATGGCTGCATAGTATTCCATGGTGTACATATACCACAGTTTATAATATACCACAGTTTGTTGATCCATTTGTGGATTGATGGGCACTTGAGCTTCTTCCATGACCTGGCAATTATTAATTTGGCTGCAATAAACATTCTGATACAAATATTTTTGTTGTAATTTTGGTCTTCTGGGTATATACCTAATAAAGGAATAGCAGGATCAAATGGCAGGTCTATTTTTAGTTCTCTAAGTGTTCTCCAGACATCTTTATTCTCACTGGATTAAGAACTTAAACTTAAGACATGAAACCATAAAAATACTAGAAGAAAGTGTAGGGAAAACACTTGAAGAAATCAGCCTGGGTGAGTATTTCATGAGGAGGACACCCCAGGCAATTGAAGCAACATCAAAAATACACTATTGGGACCTGATCAAACTAAAGAGCTTCTGCACAGCCAAGAACACAGTAAGTAAAGCAATCAGACAGCCCTCAGAATGGGAGAAGATTTTTGCAGGTTATGTCTGTGACAGAGGGTTAATAACCAGAATCCATAGAGAACTCAAATGTATTAGCAAGAAGAGAACGAGTGATCCCATCTCTGGGTGGGCAAGAGACTTGAAGAGAAATTTCTCTAAAGAAGATCGGCGCATGGCCTATAGATATATGAAAAAATGCTCACCATCCTTAATCATCAGAGAAATGCAAATCAAAACTACTTTGAGATATCACCTCACTCCAGTAAGATAAGCCCATATCACAAAATCCCAAAACCAGAGATGCTGGCATGGGTGTGGAGAAAAGGGAACACTTCTACACTGCTGGTGGGAATATAAACTAATGAGTACTTTTAACTATGACTGTTATTGACAAGAATGTGTCTGTAATTATATTTAAAGATATGCATATACTCTGAGTATGGACATTTTTGTGTGTTTGTAAAGAATTTAATTTGTCAGTAAAAAAATACAAGAGTGATGAAGAGTATAGTTCGGGTATTTAGATTTTAATTGTGGCTCTCTGTTTAGTACCTATGTGATGTAACTCACTATTAGCCTAGAAAAGAGGATCATTTCTATATAGCAGTCTATTATCAATAAAAAATAAGAATTTGCCCATTTATTTGTTCTATTGACTTTTCATCATTTTTATATATGCTTTACAATCTTCAGCATAGCTTATCTTCAACAAGAGTTCTTTCCCATGGGAATCCCATGAAATGTGGGCTACAGAGTAAACCCTATGAGGCAGTTTGGTGTTATCCTCTTTTTACTGAACCAATTTTTCTTAGAAACTCATTACCAGAATTAAACAAGTTAGTGTTTATAAAGAACTTACAACAGTACCTATAAAGTCTCACTAAATGAATATTTGTTGAAAAGAATTTCTTAGTTCAAAACTCCAAAGGAGCCCTGGGGTTCAAAGTCCTTCCTTCTATTCAAAGAACCTGTTATGGTTGCTGTGCCCTTGAACCAATGAACACAACTGTTCTGACCCTGTTCAATAAACAATATAGGCTTTCCCAGCTTCTGGCATTCTAGAAACATACAACCTGGGCCTTGACTTCAAAGCATCTACTCCCCAAATTTATTAAGAGTATATCTTCTTAGGCTTGCCTTGATCTTCAATAGCTCTGTGGGTCTTCTGACTGTGCTACTCTCATATACTCTGGCTTCTTTAATTTCTAGCTCCTCAGAATTTCTCTTTTTCGCTTTTGAGCTGGACTATGGTTTTTCCAATTTGGTTATACCATAACAGCTCCATGATTTGGGGATGTACTATCCACACTTCCCACATCAGTTCAACCTAGCATATTGACTAGAAGTCAACTGCCCTCATATTTAATGATCAGCACCAATGGTAAAAATACAGTAGGATACATCATAGAAACAGGAGACAGCTCCCAAACTAGAAAATGTCCCAAACCTTTTGGTTAAGCAATAACTTTTAACACCCACAATAGAAATGGTTGTCTTAACATTTATCAGTATTAAGTTATTTCAGGCAATGATATCTGATCATTTTGCACTAATATCTTAAAACCAAATTTATTCACTTTTATAATGTATTTCCATTTATTCATCTAAAAATTGAACACTAATTTATTCATCTAAAAATTAAGAGTACCATTGTGTTCTCTGGGGGATAAAATCACATTTCTTTTTAGTTATATTCCAGATTCCCAAAATTATCTACATATAGATTTCTTTAATTAGACTATTAGCTTCTTCATTAAGAATACATGCAACTATAAGTGAATACTTAACAAGCATAGTGAAAATACTGTGTGCAAAAGCTCATTTGCTCAATATATTTTTACCTTTTTGAAGTAGACAGGAATCATATTTCCAACAGGTTTTATAATTCTAATGAGCATAATATTAATTGAAAAAGTTTTAAATAAATATAACAAATAAAATTTTTATTATTATACTTTATATGTTATAGAAAATCTAAATGAAATCCAAGAGAAAATGAAAAACCAACTCAAAGAAACCAGGAAAACAATTCAGTAAATGAATGAAAAATTCGCTAAAGACATAGATATATTTTTTAAAAACCAATAGAACTGTAAATAAAAAATTCATTCAAGGAAACAAAAAACACAGTAGAAAATTTTAAGAGCAGACTAAATCAGAAAGAAAAAATAATCTCAGAGCTTGAAGACAACTCTTTTGAATTAACCCATTAAAAGAAAGAGAATTAAAAGAATGAACAAAGCCTACAAGAAATATGGTATTATTGAATGGTCAAATATAAGAATCATAGGCATCCCTGAGTGTGAAGAAGAAAAAACACAAGGCCTGGAACTTGAGGGAATAATTGAGGATATCTTGGTAGAGATTTAGACATCCAGGTACAAGAAGCTCAGTGAGTACCTGGAAGACTCACTGAAAAGAGGCAATCACCAAGACATACAGCCATCAGAGGCCAAAGTTGACATGTAAGAGAACCTTCTCTGAGCCATGAAGTGAAAAGGAAAACAGAGACCTTAACAAGCTAGGGGTGATTAGGGCTCGATCTTCAGCCTTCCTAAACAGAGCAACTGCCAGCCTAGAATTTTGTATCCTGCAGAAGTAATAGTTATATACAAAGAAAAAATAAAGATTTTTCCCCAGAAGAAAATATTGAGGGAAATTTGTCAAGACCAGACCTGACTTGTGAGAAATACTCAGAACTGAATTATACATATATCAGCATAATAAACATCTACCAAAGTAAAACTGCCTAAAAGCTAAAGCTCAGAGCACATATAAAACAATAGTGCAAATAAAGCAATATTTAACAGGATAAGCAGAACAGCATCCCACATATCACTTGTATCAATCAACATGGTCTGAATGCCCCACTCAAGAGACACAGTTTGGCTAAATGGATGAAAAAATACAACCCAAGGATCTTCTGTCTCCAGGAAATACCTCTAACCCACAAGAACTCATACAGGCTCAAAGTGAAGGAATAGAAAAGATACTCCATGCAAATAGAAACCAAAAGAAAGCAGGTGTACCCGTTCTCATACCATGTAAAATTGACTTTAAATAACAATAATAAAGACAAAGATGGTCACTATATAAGGGTAAAAGGAACAATTCAACAAGAAGACATAACAATCCTAAATATTTAGGTATGTACATGTCCAGATTCATAAAGTAAATCTAAGTAGATCTAAGCAAAGGCATCAATGCCACAGCAATTATGATTTGTCCAGCCCAGCACTGAACAGATAATCCTAGCTGGAGCATTCTCCAAGATTGATCATATCTTCGGTCACAAACCATGTCTTAACAGATTCAAAAAAAATAAAAATCATACTATGTATCTTGTCAGACCACAGTAGAATAAAACTAAAATCAGCTCCAAGAGAAATAGTCAATTCTACACAGTCATGGAAATTAAACAACCTGCTGCTAAGTGATTAACTTAAGGTGGAAATAAAAAGATTCCTTTGAACTGAACAGCACAGGGGACACAAGTTAACAAAATCCATGAGATTCAGCAAAAGCAGTTCTACAGGGAAAGTTCATACCCTATATGCATACATCAAAAAAGATATCTCAAAGAACTAGAAAAGAAAGGATAAACCAAACCCAAGGACAGCAAAAATGAAAAAATAACTAAGATCCGAGCAGAAAATCTAATTGGTTCTGACTAAAACAAACTTCATCTATGTATACAGTACTACCACAACAAGAAGTGAAAAATATTGAAGAAACAAATGATTCACCCAGTGTTTTACTTCTACTCCCAGAAATTGTCCTGCAGAAAATGCTCCAAATCTCTTGACCACAGCATGGTGTGTAATGTGTCCATATGTGGTAAGAGATTCACAGTCTGCCTTTAATAAGTATCAAACACAAATAGAAAAAAGCCCTGTCTAGTTTCTCAACAATGGTCATTTAATTAAATGTATGGTATAGCATGTGACAAACGATAATATCCCATATAGAGAATTTAACAGCATGGAAAGACGTGGATGTATTTTAAGAGATATATGATCCTATTTTTTGTAAAATGAAATTTGTTTGCAAAAAACGAATCTGAAAATGGGGTGGATCCAGCTAGTGTACAACCTAAAATGTAGTTAAGGAAAGGATGGTTCCGTTTAGGAAAAAATAAGAAATTATGAATAAAAAATTACCAGGGTCCCAATCAGTACCTAGTTAAGGATCTATACACAAGCTTCATTAGTTCCATATAAATTTGTCTTTGTCTTTGAAAATTTCTGCCACAAAATTTTAACAGGTACTTATCTGGATAAGAGAATTATCAGTGATCTTTTAAAGTCTCTCTATCTACCATTATTTTCTGAACTTTCTGTAATAAACTAATTACTTATTTAATATAAAAAAAAAACTTTTTAAAAAGCCTTAACAAAGTAAGGTTTTTTAATCAGATGAAGGTGCAGATTACTTGTTTCACCTAGTCAAAGTAAAAGAATACTGATTTCAAATGTCAGACATAGCCCATCTAGACCAAATTCAGGCTTATCACAATAACTGTGAAAACTGCCTGAAAACAATAGTAAGGCAACAAGCAGTTAGGAATGACTGAATTTACATTCTATAATGAGAACTCCATGGATTTCATATCATGGTAACTATACTAAATATGAAAATAATCAACAGATACAATGGTATAAAGTGTATAAAATGGTCAGTTATCCTTTTTGTGACTTTTTATCACCCTCTGTTTGGAATCACAAAGTCCTATTAATTCAACCTCTTAAAAAAAAAAACAATCTAAACTATTTCTCCCACTCCCACTGCTCTAGTCCAAATCATCATTAGGTTGGCTGGGGCTACTGCAGTAGCCTGTCAATGGTCTCTGCTCCCACTCAGCCCCCATACTCCATCACGGTCCATTCCTCACACTGCAGGAAGAGTCATCTTTGAGAAACAAAATCCAGCTTGTATTTCCCCTGCTTTAAAATCTGTTAGTTGTTTCCCAATGCACTTGTAATGAAAAGGAAATATAGTTCACAGAGGTCTCCTGCCTACCTCACCAATCTCATTTATTTTAATTCTTTCCTTGCTTATACTTTCCAGCCATACTCATTTTCTTCTTCCTGTAGCTTAAACAACAAGATTTCCTGTTTCAATGTCTTTGCACTTTCTTTTCTCTCCAACTAGGAAATTTAAATCCTAATTCTTCAATTTTTGACACTCTTTACTCTGCAGGTTCTGCCCATTTATCATTGCCTCTTAAAGGCCTTCCACAACCACAATCCTAAAACTGTGAGTCTACCCATAAGCCCTCCCTACTTTCTAATGTAGCATCTAAAATATGAATGGAAACAGAAGCAAAAACAAAGATCATAGGATCATCTCAACAGATAAAAAAAAAGCATTCTACAAACTCCAGCACCCTTTCATAATAAAAACCATCAAAAAACTAAGCACAGAAGAAATACATCTTAAAATTATAAAATCCATGTATGAAAAACCATGGCCAGCATCATACTGAATGGGAGAAAGTTGAAAACATTCCCCCTAAGAACCATAATAAGAAGATAAGGGTGCCTACTGTCACCACGTCTATTCCATGTAGTGTTGGAAGTCCTAGCCAGAGCTATCAGACAAGAGAAAGAAATAAAGGCTATTCAAATTGGGAAAGAGAAGGTCAAACTGTCAGTTTTCATTGACAATATGATCTTGTGTCTAGAAAATCTCAAAGACTCCAGCAAAAGACTCCTAGAATTTATAAATAAATTCAGCAAAGTTTCAGGTTACAAAATCAATGTACACAAATCAGCAGCATTTCTATGTACCAATTAACAATCAAGCTGAGAGTCAAATTAAAAACTCAATATCAGGGCCATGCCTGCTCAGTGAGTAGGGTGCCAGCCCCACATACCAGAAGTGGCAGGTTCAAACCTGACCCCAGCCAAAAACTGCAAAAAAAAAAAAAAAATAATAATAATAATACTCAGTATCATTTACAATAATTACAAAGAAAATAAAATACTTAGGAATATACTTAACCAAGGATGTAAAAGATCTCTACCAAGAGAACTATGAAATACTAATGAAATAAATCACAGATGACACATATAAATGGTCAAACATCTCATGCTCATAGCTTGATAGAGTCAACATCATTAAAATGTCTGATTGCCAATGTGATTTACGGATTCAATTCAATACCCATCAAACTACCAATACCATATTTCATAAATCTTGAAAAAAATAATTCTATGCTTTGTTTGAAACCAAAAAAGAGCTAACAGAGCCAAAACAATCTTAGGCAAAAAGAACAAATCGAAGTATAATGAAACATCACATTACCAGACTTCAAATTATATGCCACAAGGCTAAAGTAACCAAAGCAGCATGGTACTGGGACAAAAAGAAAGACATAAACAAATGGAACAAAACAGAGAACCCAGATATAAAACCATCTACTCATAACAAACTGATCTTTACAAAGCAGACAAGAACATACACTGGGGAAAGGAAGCCCTGTTAAATTAATAGTGCTAAGAAAACGAGACAGCCACATGCAGAAGAATGAAACAGAACCCCTATCTCTAATCACTTACAAAGATTAATTCAAGACTTAATTGTAAGTGAAACCATAAAAATCATAGATGAACATGTGGGAAAAACTATTTTTTAGACATTGGCCCGGGCAAAGAATTTATGATTAAGATGTCAAAGACATGGTAGCAACAAAATAAATAAATAGGACTTCAATTACAGATTTTTTCTTCTTTATACATTTGATTTATTGTGTTTTCTAAAATTAACATGTACTTTTTATAATAAGAAATTATTAATTAAAAAGAACTCTAGAATAGTAAAGAGAATTCATTTACTTTTTTCTGAATAAATTCCCCTAAATTTTCAGAATAACCCACCCAAAGGTCCAGAACTTAATCTTCCATTCTCCTAGTGTGCTCCAATTCATTCAAGGCCCTGCTCAAATGTCACTTCATTGTGAAGTTTCCCCAGATCATCCAGGAATAGATGTCCCGTCCCTTATTTCCAGTAGCATCTCATAATGACTACTACTATAGCTCTTACCACACTATATTCTAATACTTAGTTTATATTTCCTACATCAGTCAAGATTATAGCCTCATCATTGTCTCCCCAGTACCTGGCATGGTACATGTACAGTACTGAGAATATTTAAAGACTCAGATTTAGTTTCAAATAGATGAATATGGAAGGAATTTCTCCATTTTCATAATAAACAAGAAAATCTAGAATTTGGAGACTATAGGGTATAAAGGATCTTAGAGACTATTCACCCCCATTACCAGCTTTGGCCTGGACATTTCTAGGAACAGAAACTTTCTGATCCTCTAGAGGCCTCCTGTAATATCTACTCTTTCTTTTAAAAAATGAGGTCCATTATCTGAGAGGCAGCTTTTACAACTCCCCAACATGGACAAAATATCTCTAATTACTTATATTCAAATATTCAAATGTATCCATCATATGACGTGATAAATACTGTAATAGGTAAGAGGACACAGTAATGACCAGAAGCAGAGGCAATGCCTGTCCCTGGTACTTAGGGTCCAGTGAGTAAGACAGATGTGGAAACAAACAAACGAAAAATTGCAGTTGACACAGGAATATATTTGAATATGAGCAAGTTTCCCAGTTAACAATTTGAAGAATTTAGCATAGTGCTGGAAGGCTGGAAGATAGTGAACCTAAGAATGATATGCTATCAATGTTTGCCTAAAAAGCAATAGAAAGCCACTGAATATTCTTGAATACTGAGGTGGCCTAATCAGAGATGAGCTTTGGGACAAATATTTGGCAGCAACTTATAAGATAATCTGGAACAATAAAACCTTAATTGGTGGGAAGTTTGATTGTTAAACTTGGGTAAATGTCTGAATGAGAGATAATGAGGGTCTACACTATTGTCACATAATTGGAGACAGACTATAATAATAATTAAGGAATTTTAAATCAGTAATGCATGAGCTATAGTTTGGAGAAAGCAAGTAGTTATAAATGAAGCCAAAACATAAGTCTAAATGACTGAGAAAATGGTGATAATTCCTTTAATAACACTAAAATATCTGGGGTGGGTGGAAAGACTGGCCTGGATTATGAAGAAAGATGCAAATAGAATAAGCTGGAAATGATGGCATGGAGTTTAGGAGAAAAATGAAGGCTGGAAAGGGATGGGAATGGAAGCCTTGAGAATGAATCCTCTTCCTGAGAGAGAAATTACAGAGATAAAAGACAAATTCGTGGCCTAGGACTTGGATAAAGTTCTCTAGAAATAGACCAAAGGGAAAAATAAGGCAGCAAAAGAGATTTAAGGGTATATTACTGAAGGTTTTCCAGATAAAAAGAACCAATATGATACAGATGTAGATTAGATTTAGGTAAATATAGAAGATGATATACATATATTGGGGGGGGGGAACAGATAGGGATACTATAAGAAATTATTTTATGTGATCATACCAACTAACAAGTACCACAATCTTCAGCCAGCAAGCTGGAGACGTGGGAGAGAGAGTGCTGTGGTTTCAGTCCACATTCACAGCCTGGGAACCAGGAGAGCTGGCTCCAGTCTGAGTCTGTAGGCCTGAGACCCATGAGAGCCAATAGCATAAGTCCCAGCCCAAGTAAGAACAGGTAAAGACCAATATCCCAGTTCAAGGAGTCAGGCAGAAAGAGAGTGAAATTTCCCTTCTGCCTTTTTGTTTTATTCAGCCCCTCAAGGGACTGGATAATGCCCACCCACACTGGGGAGAGCAGTCTATTTTAATTAGCCTTTATATTCAAATGCTAATCTCTACCAGAAACACCCCCCATAGACATACCTCTCTCCAAAAAATGTTCAACCAAATATCTGGGCATCCCATGGCCCAATCAAGTTGGCATATAAACTTCACAAGGGAAAACTTCTACAAAGGCACACTCTTCCCCTCCATTTAGAAGAACAAGCTGTTAACAAGGAAGGAAAGAAAGTTCAACATTAGTTTCTTTCATTCTTCTTCTCTCTCTCCCATATTTATAAGGCCCCTGTCATCACAGCACAGACTCACATGATACCCAGTTGCCATCATGTTGTAGTGGAAATGACCCATCTTCCCTGGTCAATCAAGAGAGGGGTCACTGGCAGTGGGTTCCATGTGCACTCGCCCAGTCAGTTCACAAGGCCAGATGGACACATTTCATTTAATCTGGAGCATGGTGGAAATTCTCTGAACCACATTATATCATAACCACATATATTGCTTTTACAAACTCACAGGCAGTGTAATTTATCACTTCATTTTGTGTTTTCCACCGAGACCTACTTTCATCTGAAGTTAAGTTCCCACATAGTCAAAGGCACATCGAATTTGGTAATGCCTGGGCACTGTAGGCATGCTTTTCACTGCAGCCTTTTATAAGGCATAAGTGAAAGACAGTAGCAGAACCCAATCTAAAATGCAGCCCCCTAAAAAAAAAAAAAAGAAAGAAAGTAAGAAAGAAAATTGGCTCAATCTAAAATGTGTGCATTTCAGGCAGAAATAAAATAGGAACTATAATGTTAACTGCACCAAAAAACTTACTTTTTCATGTAACTTGAGTCACATGAATTAACAGCAGAGACAGTCTTATATACACACATCTTCCTGCATGTGTACACACATATATACACAATCAGAATCAAAAGAAGAAAAACAGCAGTCTTTCTAGAGAAGGATGGCCAATCCTAGCCTTTTATACCTCAACAGCCACACATGCACACAGGCTCAAGCAGGCAACATGATCACAGGGGCCTTTCCTGGTTGGAACTAATCCACATAGTGCTTTTAGAAATAGAACAGAGAAACTACCAATACAGGTACAGAAGCACACAAAATATACACACACACACACAAGTGCTAGTGGAAAGGGGTCTTAAGGGACTGTGGTATTTGGCAAAAGGCCCCACAAAGAAACCTACAGGCCAATAAACATTTCCGAGTCTGCCATGTTAGCCTAGATTTAGTTTCCATGGCAATAAATAGCAGAGCTCTGCTACTGCCTATCCTGAAGAGCAGGTCAGAAATGAGTAAAATCACTTAATGATAAAATGGAATCATCAAAGCCCATCACAATGGTACTCATCATTGTCAGAAATAACTATTTTCTGGAACTGTGGATTTTTAGCCTGATTAAAAATGGAACAAACAGAGGATTTACAAAATCACCAAATAGCCTGGTCATTTTATGCTAAACACCAACAAACCTAGGTAAATAACAAACAGATGATTCAGGGCTAACCCCCGCCATCACACCCGAATCCTGCCACCTTCAACAGTGCTCAGCAGGATCAGAAGGGCTGTGACAATGGGTCATCTTTGACCCAGTTCTTCAGAAAGTCATCATTTCCCTATAAAGAATGACCTAAGAGCCGCAGCACTTTTCCAACAAATACTTTTAACAAGAAGCACTTCTGACTCTCCCTGAGCTAGACCCAAAATTAAACGGCTGTGAGGATCAGACAACAGAGGATCAGACAACATCCGCAGCTGGTAGATATTTTCCCAATGACCTGTGAGTCAAATTTAAGTTTTTCTACTTTTCTCTCAAGGATATAGCGAAGACGACTATATATGAACAAACACAGTTCTAGAACATCTCAGAAATCTCTCCTGCCTATTCTACAGAAAGTATTTAACCCAAACATAGCCACGTGTGCAAAGTAAGCCTGCGTTCTGTCACAGGCCGGAAAGAGGGTGAGGACTGACAGTTATCTGTCATTAACTATCATTCATTCTGCTTTCCATGATTTACTCCACACCCGGTCTGCAGCAGGCGTGCTGTTGGACACTCGGTACACACATGGAAAATGTAAAGCCTTTCTCTCCAGAGCGTGCAGGTCAGCAGCAAGGCACACCTATAAGCCCATGATTATAATAATAACATCACAAGGGCCTCAAAGAGAAGTATGAATCTTTTACTGGCTTCTTGCTGCTGTAGGATAAAATCAGAACTGCTTCACGTGGCCTTTAAGGCCCTCCGGGATCTCTGGAGTCAAGGCCTTCTCTTAGTTCTAAGTCCCATCTCCCCACTGCCCTGACTGTCCACAGTCTGGTCATTATTGTTCTGAGCCCTCTCGCCTCATTTTCTCACATCTTGTCCCCTCTGCCTGAAGTGGCCCACCTTAGGCCCAGGGCCCAAGTTAAAGATCACTTTCCAGAGCTGGTAGGTCCTGTGTCTACCTTCTCCAGACTGCTCATTATAATACACCTATATTAATAATGTAATAACCGTAATTACTATTATAGTAATAGTGTAACTTCTCTCTTCAGGACATGTTTGTTGTATTAAAGGTTCTATAATAATGTCACCCTTCTTTTGTCTACCAAGCTCAGTGAAGGTTCTGGTCATTTCTTATTAATCCAAGTTATCTTATATTCCCAGTTGTAAGCACTGGATCTGGCACATAATATTTTTGTAAAGAAAGAAATTACTAGGGGATAGCTGAGCACAGAAGAGCTGATCAGCATAACATGGCACGGCACTCAGCACAGAGTTGCTGCTGTGAAAAGCAATGCCAATTAAGACGTAGCCATGTAACTCAACAGATCATGACTGAATCTGAAAGCCATTACAGAATGCAGAAATTTCTACCATGAGGGATCTGTACCCGGTTAACTTATTTTCTACCCAGCAAAAGAGTATCTGAAACTTTTGATGGCTTGGTAAGAACTAAGGTAAAAAACACTAATTTAGACTTCAGGTATTTGAAATTCAGGGTAATGCTCACAGCAGGCTGAAGTTGCTATGCTTTCTTGAATTACGATTACTAAGCAAACGGTGAAGATAGTGACTTAAATAAGGCACCTGAGCTGCATTCTGAGCTACAGCAGCCAGAACACCCAACCATGAGGGAAAGAGCTGGTTCTTTTGCCAGCACCGCCATTTGCTAGGTCTCAGGGACCTCGCCGAGTCACAACCTCCTCACCTGTAGGGTGGGCAGGCCTGACTCCACGACCCCCACAGTACATCCCAGCCCAAGCCTTCCCCAAGTCTGTGAAAAACACAACCAATGGAATACAAATGAGTAATAAGCTAATTATAATACTTTAGCTAATCAAGTCTCCAAGAACCTTTAATACAACAAACATGTCCTGAAGAGAGAAGTTACACTATTACTCTTAAAAATGAAAGTTGCATTACATAAATATTCTCTGGTATTCACCTGATCTCTCTACACCAGTGCAGAGTAGGAAGTTTTGCTGAATTTAACAGCTGGAATAATTCATGTACCCTATAAAAATGGAGCAAAAACTCTCTTGAAAATGCACAGAGGCTTAGTGCCTGTGGTCAAGCGGCTAAGGTGCCAGCCACATACACCAGAGCTGGCAGGTTCAAATCCAGCCTGGGCCTGCCAAATAACAATGACAATAACCAAAAAATAAAAATAGCCGGGGGGTGTGGTGGGCACCTGTAGTACCACCTATATGGGAGGCTAAGGCTAGAGAATCACTTAAGCCAAAGAGTTTGAGGTTGCTGTGAGCTGTGATGCTACAGCACTCTACAGAAGGCAACACAAGTGAGACTTTGTCTCAAAAAAAAAAGAAAGAAAGCAGTTCTCCATCAAATAATTCTTTAGCAAAACAGTCAATAGCTTTTAAAATTATTTAATCCAGGCAAGAAATGAATTTTAATAAAAACAAAGATAATGTTTGCCAAGATAAATCACAATATGAACTACATCATCTCAAAAAATGAACGTTAACACCTGTTAAAATATAATCATGTAATAAAACTTCCTTAAGTTATGAGCAAAAGGAATAAATCAGCCAGTCAGTTGGCTAACTGAGAGAATTTAAGTTATGAGGTCATTGACTTTTTGTTCTTATTTTTTCTATATCATTAGCATGGGAACACCAAATTCTCTCTGCTTTCTCCTCCTACTTTAATTACCCTCCAACATTTATCTCAGTTTCTAAAAACCACGGAAATTGAAAAATGTAAAATGGAAACATTTTAGGGAGACTATTTGTTTCATTCATTCGCTCACTCACAAAAACAGCATTATTTGATATCTGTGGTATAACAAGACCAGTTTGAAGTCCCAAGAGTGATTTAAGTTTTAAATAGAAAAAGCAGGCCTTAGTTTTGAAATAATCATAAAATATTAAACAGATAAGGTATGTTCATCAATTAAAAATTAATTCCAAGTGTAAATAAGAATTAGAGAATTCAGTATAATTTTACATAAATGTGCTAAAAAATAAGACCATCTTTGGAGCAGTTATTCTTGGAGGTTGCCCTTGAAAACATGACATGAGAACTAGACCTTAAATAATTGGCTGAGTTTATTGTGTCAGAAACTAAGGAAGTGCTCAAAGAAAAGAGGGAAGAGAATATAGCAAGGGTACAGCAGCCAGCGCACAGGGGTTCTCCCCGGCCAAACCTGGAACAACATTAGCACCAGAGAAAATTAAGTTCAGTAATAAATTATAAACAATTTAAAAAATAGGAATGCAAGAGTCTATACAAATAATAATTAGATAAGTAAATAATCAAAGAGTTATTTAGATATTAGATAAGTAAATAAATAGCTTATGATAGTAGAATGGTAAGTGCCAACTGGTATTTCATTATCTCTTTGGTAGATTGAAGATGGTTAAACCAGGGCCTGCTTTTTCTTTTGTTTTTTGAAAGAGAGTCTCACTTTCACACTGGGTAGAGTGCTGTGACATCACAGCTCACAGCAACCTCAAACTCTCGGGCTCAAGCAACCATCTTGCCTCAGCCTCCCAAGTAGCTGGGACTATCGGTGCCCACCACAATGCCCAGCTATTTTTTCTTGTTTAGCAGGCCAGGCCAGGTTGGAACCCACCAGCCCTGGTGCATAACCACTGACTGGTGCCCTAACCACTGGTAGTGCTCTCACCACTGTGAGGTGTTTTGTTGTTGCTGTTAAGACTTTCTGAGGTATATTCCCAGATGACCAAAAATCACATTACAACAAAAACATTTGTATCAGAATGTTTATAGCAGCCCAATTCATTATCGCCAGGTCATGGAAGATTCTGATGCTATTATTCTCATGAGAATACTGAACCTAGAGAGGGTAAGGGGCTTGGTCAAGGTGTCTAAAATATTTAGATGGGAGGCCAGGGTCAAGTTGGCTCTAAGCCTTGGCAGTTCTACAGGGGGCCTCTCAGACCTGGGTGTGGACCTTGAGAACCTGAGGGAATCTGGGGCAGTGAGCATGAGAGAAAGGGTACAGAAAAGGGCCAGTCAAAGCAGGGAGGTTTTGGGGGGTATTCTGGGGGACTCCGTCTTAGCAAAATTCGGAGCCTTGAGAGCCCGGTGCAGTGCTCATACCTATAATCCTAGAAGTCTGGGAGGCCAAGGGCTGACAGATTGCTTGAGCTCAGTAGTCTGAGACCAGCCTGAGTAAGAGCGAGACCCCATCTGTACTAAAAACAGAAAAATTAGCCAGGCATTGTGGCTGGTGCCTATAGTCCCAACTACTCAGGATGTTGAGGCAAGAGGATCGCTTGAGTCCAGAAGTCTGAGTTTGCTGTGAACTATGATGACACCACGGTACTCTAGGATGGGCAACAGAATGAGATTCTGTATCAAAAGAAAATGTTCAGAGTCTTGAACCTTTTGGCTCTTGGTACTATGATCATCTGGTGTGACTGAGATCCCTGGTCTTAATCTTTGTTCCTCTTGAATCCTTATATCAGAAAACTCCTTATATCACCAAGGACCCTGGGTGAGAGGTAAGATGGGGGATCAGTCGGGGGATGCAGAGTTAGCACACCATCCACATCAGACCCCAGACCCTAATATCAGAGAACTCCTTATATCACCCAGGACCCTGGGTGAGAGGTGAGATGGGGGACCTGTGGGAGGATGCAGAGTTAGCAAACCATCCACACTGGGCCCCAGACCCTAATATCCTATTTTCTGTCCTCCTCCCTTAAAATGCCTGAAGCCTTCCACTCAGCACTTGAGTGACTCTAATGTAAACCTATTTTGAAAGAAGAGCTTATTTTAAGG
>CAUYTI010055318.1:0-25091 GCA_963575145.1 Galago senegalensis
GGCGCCCGCCACAACGCCCGGCTATTTTTTTTTGGTTGCAGCCGTCATTGTTGTTTGGCGGGTCCGGGCTGGGGATTCGAACCCGCCACCTTAGGTGTACGTGGCTGGCGCCTTAGCCGGTTGAGCTATAGGCGCTGAGCCTCCTTCCTACCTTGTAAACGTGGCTTTTGGGACACATGAGACTGTCTTGTTTTCTTACCTGTTGCTGGTCCAAGAGCAGTTTATAAATTATTGTTCATTGTTTTATTTGTTCTTTAGACAGACTCCTTGAGAGGCACTTCACACGCCCTGCGATTTAATCGTTTTAACAGCTCATCAGCTTCCAGCACTCCACGTGTGGGATATTACAGGCATCACCGGGTTGATTTTAGAATATTTTCATCACCTTATGGAAAAAAAATCCTTCACTCTGCTATTCCTCCGTCACCTTGCACCCTAATCAATCACTAATCAATTTTTTCTTTTTTCCCTATAAGTGTCCCTATTCTGGATTGCCCTAAAAATATAATTGTACAAATGTCACATTTTCTGGTTTCATTGGGTGGTTACTTCATTCACTTTCATAGCCAATTTCTCTTCCGTTTTATGGAGAGACTAATTTGAGTTCTTTGAGGGTTCTCCACACTTCCTTCCAAAAGGGTTGTATTAGTTTGCAGTCCCACGAGCAGTGTAAAAGGGTTCCCTTCTCTCCACGTCCACGCCAGCTTCTGCAGCTTTGAGACTTTGTGATCTGGGCCATTCTCACTGGGTTTAGGTGGTGTCTCAGGGTGGTTTTTTTTTTTTTGAGACGGAGCCTCAAGCTATCCCCCTGGGTAGAGTGCCATGGCATCACGCTCACAGCAACCTCCAACTCCTGGGCTCAAGCAAGTCTCCTGCCTCACCCTCCCAGGTAGCTGGGACCACAGGCACCCACCACAACGCCTGGCTATTTTTTGGTTGCAGCCGTCATCGTTGTTTTAGTGAGCTCAGGCTGGATTCGAACCCACCAGCTCAGGTGTACGTGGCTGGCGCCTTAGCCGCTTGAGCCATCGGCACCGAGCCTCAGGGTGGTTTTGATTTGCGTTTTACTGATAATTAGGGACAATGATCATTTTTCCCTATGTTGTTAGCCGTTCAACTGTCTTCTTTAGAGAAGGTTCCGTTCATCTCACTTGCCCATGCATAGAAGGGATTGTTGGTTCATTTTTTGTTGCTTGAGTTCTCTATAGATTCTAGTTATCAAGCTTTTGTCTGATTCATAATATGCAGGTTCTGATGGTCATCTGTTTGCTTTGGTGGTTGTCTCCTAAACTGTACACAAGATTTTCAGTGTAAGTCCCATTTGTATTTTTGTTGTTGGAGTTACCCCTGGAAACTTCTTCATAAAGTCTTTCCACGCGCCGACACCTTCCATTGTTTCGTCACACTTTATTCAAGGATTTTTTTTTTTTTTTTTTTTTTTTTTGAGACAGAGCCTCAAGCTGTCCCCTTGGGTAGAGGGCCGTGGCATTACAGCTCACAGCAACCTCCAACTCCTGGGCTCAAGTGAGTCTCTTGCCTCTGCCTCCCAAGTAGCTGGGACCACAGGCGCCCGCCACAACGCCCGGCTATTTTTTGGTTGCAGCCGTCATTGTTGTTTGGCAGGCCCGGGCTAGGGATTTGAACCCGCCACCTTAGGTGTACGTGGCTGGCGCCCTAGCCAGTTGAGCCATAGGCGCCGAGCCCAGAGTGGCATTTCAATTTCTTTTAATTTCTATTTGCTCCTTTGTGGGAAGAGGAAAACAGAATATCCACCAGGTATCATCTCTATACCTAGCAAAACATAGCTAATCTCAGGCAGTGCCTGTGGCTCACTCAGTGAGTAGGGCACCAGCTCCATATACCCAGGGTGACAGGTTCAAACCTGGCCCTGGCCGAACTACAACCAAAAAATAGCCGGGCATTGTGGCGGGTGCCTGTAGTCCCAGCTACTCAGGAGGCTGAGGCAAGAGCATCACTTAAGCCCAGGAGTTGGAGGTTGTTGTGAGCTGTGATGCCACAGCACTCTACCAAGGGCAATAAAGTGGGAACCTGTCTCTATAAAAACAAAAAAAAAAAAAGCTAATCTCTAAAATTACAACAAACTTCTTTTTGCTCAATATCTCAATCAAAGAACGGTCTACCTCATAAGAGAACACATTGGGCACAAATGCCAAGATAGTTAATTAAAGCAAATTTTATTTTATTTTCAGATAAGAGTCTCAAGCTGTCACCCTGGGTAGAATGCTGTTGTGTCACAGCTCACAGGAACCTCAAACTCTTGGACGCAGTCGATTCTCTTGCCTCAGCCTCCCAAGTAGCTGGGACTACAGGCACCCCTAAAGCTAATTTTAATTACTTTAAGTACATAAGTAAGGCACTCTAGGGTGGTGCCTGTGGCTCAGTGGGTGGGGCACCACCCCATGTACTGAGGGTGGCAGGTTCAAACCCAGCCCCGGGCAGCTGAAACAGCAGTGGCAAGTGCAACAAAAAATAGCTGGGTATTGTGGCAGGTGCCTATAGTCCCAGCTACTTGGGAGGCTGAGACAAGAGAACTGCTTAAGCCCAAAAGAGTTGCTATGAGCTCTGACGCCACTTCACTCTACTGAGGGAGACAATATGTGTCTGAAAAGAAAAAATATATATACATAAGGCACTCTAAAAAACAATTCTTAAAAGTATAAAGGGGAGACTGGGAGGCTGAGGTGAGTGGATCACCTGAGTTTATGAGTTGAGGACGAGCCAGAGCTAGAACAAGACCTCATCTCTAAAAATAGCCAGTTGTGGTGGGTGCCTGAAGTCATAGGCAGGTGGACTGTTTGAAATCAGGAATTCAGGACCATCCTGGGCAAGAGCCAGGTATGGTGGCACATGCCTGTAATCCCAGCTACTAAGGAGGCTGAGGAAAGAGAACCGCTTGAGACCAAAAGCCTGAGGTTGCTATGAGCTATGATACCACAACACTCTACCCAGGGTGACAGATGGAAATTCTGTCTCAAAAAATTAATTAATTAATTAAAAAAATAACAGGTGGAGGGCAGTGGCTCATTCCTGTAATCCTACTACACTGGGAGGCCGAGGCAAGAAGACTGAGGATGGCTTGAGGTCAGGAACACATAACCAGTGAGACTGCATCTCTACAAAAATCAGAAAAATTAGCTGGGGCTGGTGGTGTGTGCCTGAAGTCCCAGGTATTTGGGAGGTTGAGGCCAGAGGATCCCTTGGGCGCAGGAGTCTGAGTTGTGTTGAGCTGTGATGATACCACCACACTCTGTTCCAGCAATAAAGTGACACCCTATCTCACAAAAACAAAACAAAAAGGGTAAAATATTTGTTAAATGTATATTTGAAGTATGTACAGTATATACCTGTATAACAACTTAAATAAATCACAAAAGCTAAGAGCTGTGAAGAAATATGGACATAATCAGTTTATTCATAATAAGCTTTCAATAAGCTATGAAATTAACACAGTGCTTCAAATAGTACCCATATGTAAGTTGTTTGAATTCTGTAATTATGTTACTAGAAAGTCACACATTTCCCTTATAAACCCTGAATCTTTGCAGCTGTTTCCTTCCTCAGTGAATGGAACTATTAACTCCTCAACTCTCCAAGCCAGAAATTTACGAATCAATACTACTAATCGCTTCCTATCAAAGACCTTTCACATCAATCCATTCACTAAGCCCTTATCAATTCTACTTACAAAACCTCTTTCTCAGATCCAGCCTTCCCTCTCACTCCCCACAGCCTCTGCTCCAACTCATATCTCATGAGTAATATTATAACAACTTCTAGCTGGTTTCACTATCCTCAAACTGGCCATTGCATTTCCGACAACCCAAAACATTTAAGTTTCAGAAATGAGAATTTCAAGTCATCCCTGGTGTAAATCATATACAATTCAGAGAAACTAGGATGTGAATTGGAAAGAAAAAAAAAAGGTAAATAGCAGAAAAAGAATAATGACTTTTCCCCATGGTAGCTCAGCAAAGACAAAAGAACAACTGAATTTTAAAACTATACTGAGAATTCCTATAAAAAGTAACAAGCTTAGAAGAAGTTAACAACATATTTTTTGCATGTAGTCAAGGCATTGTATAACCACATAATCCAAGACAGGAGTTAAAACATTATCCAAAGATTTTTCCATCTCAGGCTTCTAAGGTACTATTATAAAACTCAAGATGGGGATGACCCAGAGGAAACACCTCAGTCATTAAAAAAAAAAAAAAAACTATCTGCAACAATTAAAGAAAAAAAAAACACTCAATGAATCCCCAACAATTAAAAAAAAAAAAAACTGAATGAGTGAAAAAATAAGTGGAAGGATTCAGTAATGGATATCTTTACAGGCAATATTCCAAAGAAAAAGAGTTACATCCTGAAAAATGTCTAGCAAGTAAAGAATGAAAGAAAAACTGAAATACTTCAAAATACTCATTATTACTAATGTGAAATACATGACACATTCATTCAACTGACATTTGAGCATCTACTATATGCTAAATGCCATGTCAGAAACAGAGTAAAACAAAATAAATTCTTTATGGAACTTACTGTCAGTCTCTGACATGTTGCCTTTATTCAGTATGCTATTTATTTTACTTTAAAGAAAGGAAAAAATACTTTTAAGGTCTCCCTCTGGCTCAGGCTGGTATCCAAACTGGGAGCTCAGGCAATCCACCTGCCTCAGCCTTCCAGAGTGCTAGGATTACAGGCATGAGCTATGGTACCCCCGGCCTCCTCAACCACAAATCCTATCAGAAATCTTATAGCTATAGTTAAAATAATGGATTTTAAGACAAAATTTGACGAAAGGTACCAGGAGAAATAGGTGGGAACAGATATTCCTTGTTACACATTAAATCACTGTTGACTCAATCTCCAAGAGAGTCTGATTTTAATGGAGTACTGTAAGGCCCAGGCATCAGTATTTCATAAAGGGATTCAGGTGATTCTAATGCAAAGCCAAACACAGTCAATTAAATCACATGATTATCATTAAGGGTCAAATCCCACTGAACTAAAAGGAAAAATAAGACCATTTCTGTAATGGAAGAGAAATGGAAGTCAGGAGAAATGGAAGGCATATAGCAGTAGGTACCCGGGAGGCTTTTGATGATACAATGAAAAAAAAAATTTTTTTTTTCAGTTATTTTTTGGCTGGGGCTGGGTTTGGAACCCGCTACCTCTAGTATATGGGGCCAGCGCCCACAATGAACAAAATTTTTGTAGCCATAGGACATGTAGTCTTACTTCAAAAATACTCAAGCAGGCTCGGTGCCTATAGCTCAACCAGCTAAGGCACCAGCCACGTACACCTAAGGTGGCGGGTTCGAATCCCCAGCCCAGACCCGCCAAACAACAATGACAGCTGCAACCAAAAAATAGCCAGGCGTTGTGGTGGGCGCCTGTGGTCCCAGCTACTTGGGAGGCTGAGGCAGGAGACTCGCTTGAGCCCAGGTGTTGGAGGTTGCTGTGAGCAGTGAAGCCATGGCACTCTACCCTGGGGGATAGCTTGAGGCTCTGTCTCAAAAAAAAAAAAAATACTCAAGCAGATGACTGGGTGGGGTGGCTCATGCCTGTAATCCCAGCACTGTGGGAGGCTGAGACAAGTGGACTGCCTGAGCTCAGGAGTTTGAGACCAGCCTGAGCAAGAGTAAGACCCCCGTCTCTACTAAAAAATAGAAAAACTAGCCAGGTGTTGTGGTGGGTACCTATAGTCCCAACTACTTAGGAGGCTGAGACCAAAATGATCCCTTGAGCCCAAAAGTTTGAGGCTGTTGTGAGCTACGACCCCATAGCACTCTACCTAGGGTGACAGAGTAAGACTGGGTCTCAAATAAAAAAAAAATTTTTTTTTCAAGAAGAAAACTATTTCATGGGCTCGGCACCCATAGCTCAGTGAGTAGGGCGCCGGCCGCATACACCAAAATTGGTGGGTTCGAGCCTGGCCTGGGCCTGCTAAACAACAATGACAACTGTAACCCAAAAAATAGCCAGGCATTGTAGTGGGTGCCTGCAGTCCCAGCTACTCAGAAGGCTGAGGCAAGAGAATTGCTTATGCCCAAGAGTTTAAGCTGTGATACCATAGCACTCTACCAACAGCAACATAGTAAGACTCTGTCTCAAACAAACAAAAAAAAGATTTAGCTCTAAAAAAAAGTTTTATAGCATAGCATGGTCCTATATAATAAGTTAGGGGAGGCTCAGTGCCTGTGCTTCAAGTGGCTAAGGCGCCAGCCACATACACCTAAGGTGGCGGGTTCAAATCCAGCCCGAGCCCACCAAACAACGATGACGGCTGCAACCAAAAAAAAAAAAAAAAAAAAGAGCCGGGCATTGTGGCAGGTACCTTGGTCCCAGCTACTTGGGAGGCAGAGGCAGGAGACTTGCTTGAGCCCAGGAGTTGGAGGTTGCTGTGAGCTGTGATGCCATAGCACTCTACCCAGGGGGACAGCCTGAGGCTCTGTCTCAAATAAAAAAAAAATAAGTTAGGGGAAAAAACTATTTTTTTTTTTTTTTAAGACAGAGTCTCACTAAGTTACCCTCAGTGGAGTGCTACAGAGCTTTAGCTCACAACAACCTCAAACTCTTGGATTCAAGTGATCCTCTCCCCTCAGCCTCCCATGTAGCTGGGACTACAGGTGTCCCGCCACAACGCCTGGTTATTTTTCAGAGATGGGGTCTCATGCTGGCTCAGGTTGATCTCAAACCTGTAAGCTCAGGCAATCTACCTGCCTCGGCCTCCCAGAGTGCTGGGATTACAGGCACCACGCCCAGAAAAAAACTACTAATTTAATAAACATTCAGTTTTAGAAACAGGGTCTGGCTCCGTCAGCTGGGCTGGAATCATAGCTCATTGCAACTTTGAAGTCCCCGGCTCAAGTCATCCTCCTGTCACAGCCTCCAAAGTAGCTGGAACTGTAGGTATGTGCCACCACACACGACGAATTTTTAATTTTTCGTAGTTGGGGTCTCTCCTCCTGGCCTTAAACCATCCTACCTGCCTCAGTATTCCACAGTGCTAGGGTTGCAGGTATAAGCCACTGTGCCCAGCCTTCAAAAATATTTATGACACACTTGGTATTACCCATCAGTTACTAGGATAAATGGTAAATAGGAATCCTGTCCTCAAAGAGTTTACCATCTCGTAGACTATACTGTAAGTGTGGAAAGTATTACAAGTACTGTAACATACAATTTACACAGGTTACATGCAAGGAGAGGAGGTGGAAGTGTCTAATTTAACTTGAGAGACCAAAAAAAATGAAGCAGGAAAACTTCACAGAGGACTTGATACTTAAAAAACAAATTCATAATGGGTATAGTGAGCAGGATGGGAAATAAGATGGGGAGGAGATTTTCAACTCAGTGGGAGGGGGATGAGGAAACAGCATAAAGATGAAAAATAACCTTTCACACCTTCAGAGATGTAAAACCGCAGCAATGAAGGCAGAAAGAGATAAAGAAATAGATTCAATAAGATGTGCTATCAGGCCAGACACAGTGGCTCGCTCATGCCTGTCATCTTGGCCACTTTGGCAGGCCCAGGCTGGTAGACTTCGTGAGCTCAGGAGTTGAGACTAGCCTGAGCATGAGGGAAACCCCATCTCTACTCCAAACAGAAAAACTAGCCAGGCATTGTCATGTATGTCTGTAGTCTCAGCTACTCTGGAGGCTCAGGAAAGAGGATCAATCACTTGAGCCCAAGAGTTTGAGGTTGCTATGAACTATAAGAATGCCACGGCACTCTACCCAGGGTGACAGAGATACTCTGTCTAAAAAAAAAAAAGAAAGAAAGAAAGAAAGAAAGACTTGACCCAGCTACTGGCGAGGCTGAGGCAAGAGAATCACCTAAGCCCAGGAGTTGGAGGTTGCTGTGAGCAGTGTGATGCCATGGCACTCTACCGAGGGTGATAAAGTGAGACTCTGTCTCTACCAAAAAAAAAAAAAAAAAAAAAGACTTAATATCTGAGTAAAAAGTCTAGGTGGGGCGCCTATAGCAGAAAATAAAAAGTCTGGCAGATAATAAGGGTCTCGGATGGCTCCCAAATTTCTAATCTGAAGATCTGGATGAATGATGTTAACATTCATAGTAAGAAGCAATTCAGGATTAAAAGTAAATAAATCAAAGCAACTCAATTCTCCTTTTATGAACTATCTTTAGAAAACTACTTTAAAATATTTTGTTGATTACCAAAGAAATACATAGTTAGCATAGAAATGTGAAAAATATAAGAAAAACCAAAGGGAAAAAAATCAAGACCTATAATATAAGCCTACCATTCAGAAAAAGATTAAGGGAAACATGTACGAATACGGGGGAAAAAAGCCTTATTAGAGAATCTATAATAAAGGTGACTCAACCTTCACTATAAATGCTTTCTTGAACAACTCTTGCTTATATCAGCCAGACATACATTATATACTTAATTTTGCTATTCAAGGGAATTTTGTTCAACTATAAGAGGGTGAAACCTGGTCTGTCTGTCGGAAGGCATCTGTCAAGTTCTCCAGTCACACTCTTCTTTTTTTTTTGGAGACAGAGCCTCAAGCTGTCCCCCTGGGTAGAGTGCCGTGACATTACAGCTCACAGCAACCTCCAACTCCTGGGCTCTAGCGAGTCTCCTGACTCTGCCTCCCAAGTAGCTGGGGCCACAGGTGCCCGCCACAACGCCCGGCTATTTTTTGGTTGCAGCCATCATTGTTGTTTGGCGGGCCTGGGCTGGGGATTCGAACCCGCCACCTTAGGTGTACGTGGCTGGCGCCTTAGCCGGTTGAGCTATAGGCGCTGAGCCGCACACTCTTCTTTTTGGCATACTTTTCTGCTTGGTGTTTTCTCACAGTCTGCCTCTTACAATGAAACACTCACCCTGATTTGCAGATAAATATGCTATGTCCTAAGCATAATTTTACAACTTGTTCATTCGCCCAGCCTCTAAACCGGTAAGATAACAACAAACATTTTAACTTTCCCCACTCCTCTACCTCTGCTGCTCCAGAAAATTTTGTCTTTTACTAACATAATGGCACAAATTATAGAAAATTTGCTACCAGAATACTTTACGTAACTTATTTTGGAAGAAATCAAATTTATTTTTACTTTTACTTATGTATTTTTTAGAGACAGAGTATTACTTTGTTGCCCTCAGTAGAGTGCAAATAAATAAATAAATAAATAAATAAAAGGAAGAAGTATCCTTTTCAAATGGCTAAAACTAGTGCAACTTTGGACATGAGAATCAGGAAATGCAAGTTAGAGGGGAAGAGGACGAGAAAGGGGAGAGTGAGTACCTGCTGTTTTCTCTAATTTAGACTTCAATTTGTCTGAAGGTACCACTTGTACCCATTAAGGTGACCAGACGTCCCACTTTTGGCAGGACAGTCCCGATTTTTGGAAACAATGCATGACAAGCTAGGGAATGGCAGGACAACAGGAAGGGAATATACGGTTTTCGGTGCCATGTGGCTATTTCGCCAGGATATGAGTTTTATATTATTTTTGTTAATTCTATAATGTTAAACTTTAATTATAACAAATAATTGTTGAGAACTGATTATCGAGAACTGCTTATCAAAGTTCACATTGTTGATCAGTTGTTAGAATTCCACCACCATTGTTTGGACTTAATGAACAATTGCATTTTTTGGCATTGGCAACCAGAAAAACATTTTGTAACTATCTCTCAGATAGTTAGATACAGATACACATCGATAGATACAGATACACATCGTACTGCGTGCTAGTCCTAGTTAAACAAGAGATGTCAACAAATCAGCTATTCAGATAATTTAGGTAAGTAATTTATTTATTTCATGAATTTAGCAGACAGTAGTCGTATTATTTATATTTTATAGTGGTGGCAAAAAGTCTAGCACTGGCCTTGAAAGTGACACCTACGACTTACAAGGTATCATTATTAAAAAAATATATTGATAAGGAAAAGGTTAAATCTTGGGCATCAGCAAAAATCACAATAGAGAACAAATGGTTAGAAATATTTTATCATTTTGAAACAAACCATGTTCCATACAATAATGCACTAAAAATTGTGGGATACGCGCTGTCCTTACTAGAACTAATGCTGCGACTGAATTTGTTTTTTCTATGGTAAATAAAGTGTGGACATCAGAAAAATCACAATTAAGTGTTGAGACTTTGAAACCCATTTTATGTGTGCAATATAATTTAACAAATTCTTGTAAGGGTACAAGTGAATCTTTCTATGAGTAGAATATGAACGTTTTAACACAATAACTAAGAAAATTACATGAAGGCTATGTTAACCAGTTTGATGGAAGTGTTTTGGATTGTTTGTGAAAACACCACACTGTACCCCAGAAGTACATTAATGTACACAGTTACTATTCAATAAAGAAAAATTAAAAAAAAAAAGAAAGAAAATCTCTCTCTAGTCGTCATTAAATGTATGGGAAAAGTAGAGAAATGTGAATGCACTCAAGGATCCACATATGATCTGTACTAGAACGCTGCCAATACTCCCTGCAAGATGCCTCTTCTCTTGTTAAACTTCTCATAAGTCTTCCCAAAACATAATGAAGGTCACCATCAAATCACCTCTAGATTCCTTAAATACCCCCTTAATAATCATGGCCTAAAAAGCCACCTTCCAATCACTTTTCACACATCAACCAACATGTGACAATATCATGCAGTTCTGATCCATTACTGGCAAAGCTGCAGCCCCTGCACTGGGTTTCCATTACTCTTCAGGCCCCAAATCCTACACCTGGCATAGGAGGTCCACCCAGCTCCAGTACCACTTCTGTCTCAAGCCTCAGCTTCCCCTCCTTTTTCTGTCTCACCTTTGTTCTTTCAAGTTAATAATTCTGAGCTTTGATCCCAAACCATAATTATCTCCACCATAGTCTGACTGACTCCTACTAACAGGATGAGTCTTTAAAAAACAATAAAAAGACAGTACAGAGAAAATCCTAACCTCCACGTTAGGTCCTCAGGCACGAGTGCTGTCTCAGCCTGTATGTCCCTTTTGTAATACTGATCATGATCAAGATGACTTGTCCAACATCTGTGTTTTCTGCTTTCGTTGGGATATGTGAGGGCAGCGATATATGTGTATCTGGCTTACAGGGCATTCCATATAGTCCAGAGTTTGAGTGTAGTGCTATCTGGGAAATAATAAGTGTTTGATGTTTGCTAATTTAATTTATAATCAAGGTTATAAATGTTTCTTAGAGTCTTACAAGGAGGTCTTAAATGTCAAGGTAGAAAATAGAAAACAATTGTTTAGCAATTTTAATCTAACAGCCTCTGGAGGACGGTCATCGAGTGGCTGCTACAATAATTCAGTTTTGACTAAATAACTTAAAACCTTAATATCTTGATTGTGAGATGGGTAGTGAGAAAGAAAAGAGGGAAAGATGTCATTCTTTTAACCATGTAACTTGGATGTAATCACTTTATTTCCTCATACCACTTCTTTTAATTTGTAGCAATAATATGGGGATCATGTCACTGACCACCAGAGCATGGTTATCAGTGTGTAAGGAGTGGCCGAAGCTTTGGGTTTTAATGAGGTCATCCCAGAAATGGAAGAGGTTGAAAAGCAAACTTTTTATTTAATAAAAACCAATAAAATGGGTTTATTCTATTATCTGCTTGCTCAAGCATTCACTTATTTTCTATTTTCTACCAAAGCAAGTCTAAACTTTCTAGCTTGACATTTAAGACCTCCTAGTAAGACTCAAAGAAACATTTATAACCTTGATTATAAATTAAATTAGCAAACATCAAGGTTAACCCTTTTTTGTCTTTCTTGAATCTGTTATGCTTATAGAGAGACATAGATCTATACCTATATGTTATTCTGGTAGATATAAACATGAGGGGTCAAGCAATCAAGTTCAGGAACTCATCCTAGAAAAACTGCTACATACCTCATTGGTGAATACCACTCTGGTCACCTTTGAGGTAGTCCCCTTGGGAAGCTGTGCACTGATGCTGGGCCTAGTCCACCCTTCAAAGCCCTTTTTCTAAGATAAGTTCATAAACTTAATTGTCAGACTTTGTATGATAACAGCGGTGATGGCCATTCCAGAAAAACAGCTCCAAAATTGCTTTGAGGATGCAGCTCTAGGGCTAAGTATTAAAAAGACAAAAAAGAAAAGAGGAGAGAAGGAAGGGAAGGGAAAGGAAATGAAAACACAAAGAAAAGAAATTGTCCATTCTTCAAAAAAAGTGCAGGATTTTGGGAGCAGTACTGATTTTCAAGAATCTGATCTCAAATGCCTGCACTTGTGTGAGGTGCTTGGTCCAATGGTGGCGCACCTATGTCTCTGGAGATGTACTTCCCCATCTTGCCTCTGCATTTCAAAAATTCTAATCTCCTTATATACAACATCTGTATCTTTTTCATGCTATGTAACTTCAACAGAACTCATGCAATGTAATTAATACACAGAACCAATGCAATCTGGCTTCTGCAGGCTTAGATCAGACCCTCCACACGTGCTTGTCAGTTGAATGAAGCGCTCCATTTTAACCGCCACCCCTAAGTCATTGGTTGGTTCCCTCCAAAACAATCCATTAGTCTCTTTTTATTTTTTATAATATTTATGTTTATTTTTATCTGCCATCTTCCTAACATGGCTACAAAGATTCCTGGACAGAGGTCTCAGACTTTGTCCACATGTGTGGATTTGCAGATGTTATTTCTGCTGTCTGGGATGTCCCTGAACCACTGTCATACTCTGCCTAGTGCAAAACTAGCTCCCCATCCAAGTGTGACTCCAAACACTGCCATTTAACTGGTCATCTCTCTGTTCAGTCTACATAGTTGTTGACAACACTCTCTCCCTCCTCAGGCACATTTGCGTCTCTCTTATAGTACTTTTCTCTTTCTTAATTATTTTATTAAAAAAAATTTTTTTGCCCCACACTCACTGCCATGTCATCCTTTTTTCTTTCTACCTTCCATTCTAATTTTGTACAGCTTACCATTCTCTCCAGCATACAGACTCCTAAGGACAGGAGCCACACTTGAGTCACTTTCATTTCACAAGCATCTTGTTCATGCTTTTAATTTGTAAATATGTCATCTAGATAATACTTTTTATATGTAAGAGAACCTCTTGGATTATCATTTAGGTCTTTTGTAATTTGCATATTACTTTAACAAGTTTGATATAAAGCAACAAGAAACAGGAAAATATAAAAAGGACACACTCTCCCTAAACTACAGCTTACTGGGATCATTCACAGAGGGACAAATAATCCCTGTATACCTGAGGATATTAGCAAAACCCAAGTCCAAGGAATAACTGATGTGCACAGGCTATATCCCAAATCTTAAATAAATGCCCTAATGTGTTTTTTATTAATAATACGTTTATGCAGTTGTAATGGTTCAATACATTTACAAGGTGAATTAACTTTTAATTTGATACATTATCAATAATGATTATTAACAACACCTTATTTATTATGCAATTATCATGATTCAATACATTTTTAGGAGATGTAATATTTACAATGCACTTTACATCTGTTATAACAACTTATCTTCACACTAAAGCTAAAAGGTAAATAGATGTCAAATCTGCCAGATTTTACAGAAGGAAAAGCTGAAAGTCATTGGTTCAAGGAAGATGGCCCAGGTCACACATCTGGACATGGGAAAGTCAGGGTCCAGTTTGAGTGCTCTGACTCCAGCGAGCAAGACAGACCAAGTCCTCACTTAAAAGTCTGCCCTGAGAAGCAGCAGCAAAGCCAGAGTGAGCAAGTCCTGAGCCGTTTGGGTGGAGAGCAGGGATAGCAGAGAGAGCAGCGCCTGTGGAGGGAACGTGAGCAGGGAACGCACGGAGGACAGGGTTATTTTTAAGGTAAATTCTCAAGGATAGGAATGAGCCAGGCATTCCAAAAAAAGCCAGGAAAACAAAGCAGAACAGGGAAGGAGCATTCCGGTATAAAACAGGCTTGTGCAAGGCCTTGAAATAAGAAATCGTAAGCTCTGTACTACAGCATGATGTATCCTCCAGAGAGGGCTTCCCAGTGCCAGGGGCCAACCACCCTCACCCTCCCCTGCTCGCTGGGGGACCCTGGACCTTTCCAGCCCTGAGTGTCACTGTTCAATTTTGCTCACGCTTTTTCCTCATCCTGAAATGCTCTTTCCAGGCGTGTCTACACAGAAAACAAATATTTATCCTGGAAAACTTTTCTCAGGTGGCCTTGAATCTCTCATGGTGTCTCTCCTTCCCTCCCTCGGTCTCGCTCAATGAGGCTCTTGCACATATTTTAAAATCATTTTCACTTTTTTATTAACAGCTTTCCTGAGGAATAACTTACATAACATAAAATCACCTGTTCTAAGTATACAGTTTAATGATGTTTTGTATATTTACAGAGTTTTGCAACCACATCACAATCTAATTTTAGAATATGTGGGTCACTCAAGAAAGAAACCTCATGTCTGTCTCTATATGGTCCCTCCCTGTTCCCACCGCAGCCCCAGGCCGGTGCTAACCTACTTCCTGTCTCCCTAAGATTGGCCTTTTCTGAGCAGGTAGGAATGAAATCACACATGCAGCGTGAGCAGGCTTGTGCAGGGGGCTGAAAGTAAGTCACTCTTGACTTTGTTTGCCACGCGCAGTGTGTTTGAAGCTCACCCAAGTTGTAGCACGATTCAGGACAGCATCCGTCTTACTGACTGACAGAGAGCTCCATGGCATAGAGACCTGACATTTCGGTTATTCATTCACCAGCTGGATGAATATTTTGCCCAATCTAGCTTTAATCTGTGGTGAATAATGCAGCCAGGGACATCCACGTACAACTTTTGTGAGGAGGTGCGGTTTCAGTCCCCTCCTCCCCGCCCCAGGGCAGATGCCTGGGAATGGGACTGCGGGGGCCACTGATCTCACCTCCTGGCCTTCTCTCAGGGCCCTTCTCTCAGCACACACACCATTTTTCTTTGTTGTTGCTAGAATGCATTGTCCCTTGTTTTTGCACATCTGTCTCCCCCTCTTGGTCTGTGAGGACCATTACAGGAGGCAGCTGGGCTCCGCAGGCTGCCAGAGTTGGTGCTGGAGAGTTTGCAGAGCTGAGACCCAGCACCCTCTTCAAGAAGGAGGCAGTCCCTCCCCCTGCTGCAGGCAGGGCCACCTGCTGGGCCCCGCATGAGCCCTCCCCAGGGATCATCCTTGGCTGGGAAACTGCTCTGCAGGAGCATCAGGCTGGAACTAAAGACTGTCCAGGGGAGGATCCAGAGACCTGGGCCATGGCTCTGCCCCGGACATCTCTCCAGGGCACTCGAGCTTCTCGGCATCTGGTAGGATCAGGTGAGGCATCCCAGCTCACAATTCCTTTCCACCCAATCCTCCTCTCTCCCTCTCCTCCTTTCCCCACCGTGTTACTGCTGAGAGCCCTCACCTGTACACCTCCTGGAAGCAAATCTCAGCATCCAAATCTCTTCCCTGGGGTAGCTGGACTGCCTGGGGTGTGCAATAGTTTAGGCCCCTTACTTGGTGACTTCAGTCAAACACGGAGGTTGGCTGACAAGAAGGTAAGACTGTTCGGTGCCCTTTGTCCTCACAGGCAGTCACATTAGTCCACCGTTGGCAATACGGCTGTAACTCCATCTGACCTATGTTCTCCCTGACCCTTGAGGATCAGATACATTTAAACCCCCTTCCTATTCTATATGAAATTAAAAAGCCCTATCCAACATTTCTACAAATCACTGAGGAAGAAGAATAGGAATGTTCTCACGTGCCCGTCGTCCATTCAATTAGCTTACAGATTTTATTATCCTACCTAATGTTTTTATTTTGAACTTTATCTGGACAAAAAATATTCCTTGATTTTTACCAAAAATAAATCCCATGTATGCATTAGTAAAGTGGGTTTTGTTAAATACACGAGGACATAAGGAAGGGGGTTGCACTTTAATAGAGCAAGTATCTTGTGTTGAGCACCAGACTTTCTCACCCTACATTTTCTCCTGGCCTCCAAATAACCATTTCACCCGGTCACTGCGTCCCACAGAGCGTCAGCCTCACGCCATCATGCTCATTCTGCCCCTTCCCTTTTTGCTCTGGTCCATCTCTCACTCCTCTTTCTCTCCCCTCTCCTCCTTCCCATTTTCTTCTGAGACACTAAGGCTCCCTGTCGCCTTCGTACCTCCCACTCAGAGCCTCATCTGTATCCCAGACAGCTTTCCAGCCCTTTTCCTAGGTGAAGACAGCTATTTTCTAAAAGGAATTCTACTGCCAGCCCATTAAGATAATATCATTTTCATCTTCACTGCGTTATTAGAAGTGAATTAATTCCTTCTGGAAATCACTAATATATTCATTATTTAATATTTCTGATTAAAGGATTAGGTGCCCTTTCTGACTTCTCCACTCTGGGTCTTACATAGAAGCAGGACAGATCGTCTAAAAGTATTTTTAAGTTTTGGATAAAAGTACCGTGTCAGGGGCCTGCAAAACTACCCCCAGCATGATGATTCACTAGGAGGAGTGAGGACTCAGAAGATGTTACACCCACGGCGGCGTTTTAATATAGTGACAGAGTTCAAATTCACATCAGCAGAGGGGAAAGGTACACGAGGCAAAGTCCGGGAGAAGCGGGGCGAAGCCTCCAGTGCCCCTTTCAGAGCAGTCACCGTGGATACGCTCCGGTGTCTGAGCAATAATGGAGAACACCACATATGCAATTTTGCCGATGAGGAAAGCCCTCTCTAGCCTTGGTGTCTGGGGTTTTTACCGAGAATTAATAACCTATATAGCCAACTCAGCTACTCAGACTCCAGACCCCCAAAGCAAAAACAAATGTTCCCCATAAATCATTTTGTTTACATAAACTATCTAGTCAAACCAGCACAGCATGTCCCAAGGCCTCAGTCAGACAAAAACACTTACCAGGCCGACATTTCAAGGGCTCGGAGCTCAGCTCCCATGGGCCAGTCCAGGTCAGTGCAAAAAAAAATAGAATTTTCTTGGGAATGTACAGGATTTCAGCAACCCAGGCTGGTAGGACTTTGCTACACAAACACTCTGTGACTCTAGCTTATAACATCTAGTTTCAAATATCTAGTTCCATTAATGTATTCATTCATCTAGCTATTATAATAATTATCCAGAAAACATAGCAAAAGCCAGCCATGTAAGATGTGTGTGTATGAACCCAGAGACCTTCAAAGACGACATTAGGAAATTTACTGGCATCATATCCGCTGCACAGCTGTAGAGAATCAGACACGCTGAAGCTTCCCCTGGTAGGGATACCAAGCCAGACCTTGTCCCCATCTTTGGAGAGAGATTCAGTGAGATCTCAGCTGACCCCACAGAATACCTACCTACCAGCGCCTTCTCCACCTGGCCCTGCCCATTGTTTTGTCCTTTCTTGCCCATCATGGTTAATGGCACCTTCACCAGTGGAAATATTGAAGCATTACAAGGCAGAGTGAGGAAGCAAAGCAACACTGACCAATAAGGTCAGCATCTCCATCATAGAACACAGAATTGGCTAGGACTCTAACTTGGGAGTCTGTCCACATCCACCACTCTTTGTGCCAAGCAAATTAATAAAACCAGGCCCTTGGGAAACAGGGCAGCATTGAAAGTGAGCAGCAAATCCCTCCTGCTGATGAGCTAACAGACCCACCGCCCTTCTGCGCTGCAGACGATAGAATCTGACTCTTCTATTCCTTCCTTCTTGCCCTTCTCTCTTCCCTTCTTCCCTTACTTCTGTCCTTCCTTCCTTTTTTCCTTTCCTTCCTCCCTCTCTTCCTCCTTCCATCCTTTCTTTCTTCCTTCCTTGAACAAATATTTATCAAACTCTAGTAAGTTTCAAGAGCTAAGCAATGCACTAAAAAATTCTAGCTAAGACCAACACAGCCACTGCCTTCATGAAACTTACAGTCTAGCAAGAACGAGCTTTCCATAACACAGAGGGCTCAGTGGCTCCCAGCCTCTCTTCACATCTAAACACCTGTCTTCCCTTCAGGCTTCTCTCTGGCCACCAACTGCCTCTTAACCCTCAGCACCTCAAGCCCCGCTGCACAGGAGTCCTCACTTTCAGGGCCTCTCCTCTGCCTTGTCTGCTCTGACCAGGAGTGTTCTGCATTCTCAGTTGTGATGCCCAGTTCACAGACCCTTGCACTTGACCTGGGTCCTTCCTCTCATCCTTCAGATCCTTCTTCTCTGACTGTCTCCTAAGATCAGGACCACTGCAGAAACATACTCACACTGACATTTGGAAGCCACAGGCATAGCCACATCACGCAGCCTCCGTCCCTAGGACACAGGGAAACCTTTCCTCCCACACACCAGATACACCCACAGGAAGTCATCACTTTGAATGCTTCTATTACAGAATACATTGGGGTGACTCTGGAGGCAGACAACTGCTCTTTTAGGAATTAGGAGTAGAATGTCAAACAGAGAACTCACACTCACTCCTGCTCTGGAGGGCAGGCATGGGGTTCCTCTCCCTTGGTCTCGGTCCTTTGCTCCCCATCATCCCTTCACTCAGTGCTAACAACTGTCCCCAGCAGGGCCCCGTGTAGAAACAGTTCCTTTTCCAAGACTCTGACAGCCTTTGACATGGCCATTGTATTAATTTTTTATGTTGCGCTGTAGCAAGTTACTAAATTAACAAATTGTTTTAGTGGATTAAAATAGCAAATTTATTTTCATATGTACTTAAGAAGATAAAATGTCTGAAATGGACATTTCCATTTCTCACTGGACTAAAACGAAGGTGTTTGCAGAGATGTGTTTCTTCTGGAGGTCCTGGGGAAGATTTGCCCGCCCACCTTCTCGAGGCTGTCTGGAACACCTGGCTTTGCGCCCTAGTCCTCCACCTTGAAAGCCAGCAGGTAGTGTCATCTTCCATTCCCATTCATATTAATTCTCATTCATTCTCTCTCCCTCTCTCTCTCCCTCCCTCCCTCCCTGATTCTGTTGCTTTTGTTGTCCCAGCTCCTTCTGTCTTACAAGGAGCCCTGTGTTTAGGCCTCTGTCTTACAAGGAGCCTTGGGCTACCCAGATAATCCAGAATAATCTCCGTATCTGGAGATTCTTGATTTAACCACATCTGCCAATTCCCTTTCACCATGTAAACAAACATACTCATATGTTCTAGGGATCAGGACACAGACATCTTTGGGGGCCCATTATCCTGTGGACCTCAGCCACAGGAGGATAAATAGTCTCTGTGCAGCCACTAGAGACATTCTTTCCACTTCGTACATTAAAGGGCTTTCGCACAGTGCTTCCTGCTTCCCTGCCGGCTAAGCAATGATGGGAACTGGTCTGGGCGTGACCTCCGTGTGTTGGTTTGGGGTTTTTGTTTCTTTTTTTTTTTTTCTGTGCCTCAATGACATGGTCACATGTCCTCCACTGGTGTCCCCCCTGGGAAGCAAGCCTGGCCCTGTGCTGCTCTAGCTGATGCTGTAAAGGGCCCTCCCTCCAGTGGTGTGCCAACTATTCTACAAGGCTACTGGGCAGGGCCACTTGTCCCATAAGCCCCCAGAAGCCCGGCTAATACTGTAGTAAATTTGTTCTTCATTTGCAATCCAGGAAGGCAGCTTAATTTTTAATCCTGGTCATTCTGTGCAACTGCTATGTGATTTCTGACAAGTGAATTAGTAATTTAGTTCTTTTCACCTGTAAAATAAAGGTAATAGGATCTGCTCTGTCAATTTCTTATAAGAGTCACCTGAGGTAACCTTTGGAATGCCCTCTGTAGGGTACATAGTACAGACTGAGTTATATGTATAGATACACACACACACTCTATATATACTATATATATATATATAGTTACACACACTGTATATAGTTACACAGACACACTATAGATATATAGTTACACACACATCCCATATATACTATATATATAGTTACACACTATATATATATAGTTACACACACACCCCATACATACTATATATATAGTTACACACACACTGTGTATATATATATATAGTTACACACACACTATATATAGTTACACACACACACACCCCATATATACCATATATATATATATATTTACACACACACTATACATATATAGTTACACAGACAAGCATGTATACACAGGGCAGAAAGCCCGGGGATTATGCTGGAAAAGTGAGCCATAAAAAGGTTGTAAAAGGCCTTGAGTGACCAGATGATGAGGGACTGGGGTGCCTGGAATTAAACGCCTCTTTCCCAGACAGCGCTCATCCTCAGACCCTGAGAGCCGCCTTTGGGCAGCCCTTCCCCTTCTTTGCCTCAAACTCTTTCTGAAATCCCACATTACACCGGAAGCCCTGGGAGCACCTGGAGGACCCGCAGCTCCCTGCCACGGTTCTCAGTCCTGGTTTCTCTTCTCTCAACACCACCTACAGGATGCCCTGATACTCTTCCTCTCTGAGGAAGGTGAGATGGTTTGACCTAAGTAGGTCCTCGATTTTACAGACACCTCCCACCCCGAGCAATGAGGCAGTGAAACGCACACTCAGTGTCAGCACATTACTTATTTGCTTATTCATTCACTGCTATTGCCAAGTGCTAAACTAATTTAAAAAAAAAATACATGCAAGCCTGCTCCTATCCTTTCCCAGCACAGACTCTCTACTGCTGAAGGTTGAAAGTCCAGAACAATAAAATCAGGAATTTTCACAGGACCTTGGTGCCTCATATTTGTACCTCCTTTATGGCTTGAATCTCAAGCATGATCCATTTGCAAGTCAAAACAAGATTTTTGCAACTGCCAACTCATCTTGGCATCTGAAAAATAAAGCTGTGTTCTGATGTTTGCTTCATAAATTAGAACCAGCAGTGAAGATTCTGGAATCAGGGCTTAAGTAGCAATTTTACTGATGATGCAAGATGCAGAGCAGAACACAGTGTGTGCGGCCACACGGAGCTGCCTGGGCAAGGCTGGCTGCCGGGGGGTGTTTTCTGTGTGGGATGTTAGCTAAGGTTTGCAAAAGGCCACCAATTATATACCTCCCGAGCCAGAGATGTTTTTCATAGCTATTTATACACTTGGATCCTAAATGGCCAGAGCCTCAGGGTTCATCAAGGACAAGATGATCTTAACCAAAAGGAATAACTTCTTCCCCTTTCTAAATTACACAGATGGCTTACACGGAACCAAACCAAAGGCAATTTCTCTGATAAGCTTTCCAGTAAGGACTTAATTTATCTTTGCCAAGGAGCAACCTGAGTCAGAGACACTCAGCAAATTGCCCAAGGTCCCATCAGTAACCACTAAAAAACAATCTGAGACCAATTCCCAATCTGGTCTTTCCTCTCCAGCTGCTTGGTCCCTACCCCCGGGTGTGAGCATTCACTTCTCAGTTTGGAGGCCCCCACTTCTCTGCTGCATAAGGCCCCCATGTTGCTCCTTTTCACTACCGGGCTTCCTTAAGGATAATTATATTTACATCTTTATTTCTTCATCCATCTTATAATCTGATTTCCATAGTTTCCCACTCTTGGTAAAATTAGCCTCCGAGGGCCTCTAAATAGTTCTTTTTTGACAACTCAAAGAATATGCATCATCTCCGCAATTCAGAACTGGAAACCAGAAAAATGGGATATGCTGTCAATTTTTCCTACTTAGAAAACATGCACCACCCCCCAGAAATGAGACAACTCTGTTTATTGTCATTTTTGATGACTACTACTGCCTTTACTCTCCTTCTCCCTACAAAAAAAAAAAAAAAAGACTCCCGTGTAAAGCAGTGGACTAAACTAGAGCTTAATTTACACTTAAGTTAATGTGGGCAGAGACAGGAGTTTGATATGGGCACCAAAATGTACAGTTCCCGATGGGACAGAGCATTGCTGGCCCCACTCCCACAATGACTCTCAAAATCAAGGGGAAAGCAGCAGATATCTTGTGGTCCACTAGCTGTGTCACCTTCTTCCAGCAGCATCTCCCCCCACCCCACCTTGTCACCAAAATAGAAGACTGTCCCTGCCCAGCACGCTTCTGAGAACACCATCATCCGTGAATTTGTTCAGTGCTCTAAAGACCCAGCATGACCTCCCACCAGAGGACATCATTTCACAAAGTACACGCTGAAGAAATAACCTGATGTCCTCGGATCACTGCAATTTTTAGGCAGCCTATCATTCAGAAACACTTTACTTACCGATTTTATTTATTGGCAGAAAGCTCTATTTAAAGGCTTTGCCACAGTAACAGCTAGAGGATATCAACCTGTGAGTTGCTGTGTGATTTTAAGGCACACGCCTTGAACTAGTGATCTATATATGGTACTGTTTCTTTCTTAGCCAGATGACATAGGTTTAAGAATCAATCACTTTCCAATTTTGTTTCCCATCCCAGGACCTCGGAACTCTGGTGTCCTCTAGATTTTAGGACCCAAGAGAACAGCACCTCTACCCAGACAGACACGAATGTTTAGACAAGACAGCATCGCAACTGCCCTGCCCGGTGGTCATTTCCAGCTTCTTGGGCCACTAACTGAATTATTGGGAAACAGTCTCAGGACTGGCCAACTTGTTAACACTGACTAAAAAGAGGTAAGTGGCTCCTATTTTCTATGGCCGCAAGGAATAAGTAGACCCCTAGAACTCTGAGGCTCATGGGGCAATTCTCTCTATCACCATATCCAAAGAAGAAGGTTAATGAAAGCGACCTCAATTTCATATTGGCAAAACTGCCAAGAACGCAGACCCCACAGGAATGAAGAGCACATCTCCTGAAGGAAAATCCCTGCGCAGCCACGGTATTGGCGGAAGGCTAGACCAGCAGGATGTGTGGCAATGCAACACATGGGTCCCTCCTTCTCTTTTTGAACCTCAAAATAGCTAATGTCACCATTACTAGCTTATGAACCTTCTCTTTTTCCACTATACATCTCGGGTGCATTATTGGGGGTTTGAGTTACCATTTAATTATAGATTATACAGTGGTGAGGAGGAGCAGCTAGATGGAAGCACCAGTGGGTGGGTGAGGAGAACAAAGGCCTTCGTGGGCTCTTCACGGTACCCCACCACAGAACGCAGTGGCTGGATGTGATTTTGAGTTTCTTACTACAGACACTTAAAGGCACTAAAGCGGTATGCCTGGTCCTTAGATCATGTGCAATGGTGGCATCTGTAGAACTATAAGGAAGAAAGGCAGCTCGGAATAATTTTTTTTAGCCATCTAATTTGCACACAGTCTATTTTAATCCTCTCTAGGCAACCTACATGGTCGATCCAAATTAAACACCCTTTTAAAAGAAGACATTATAATGCTTACTTATTGGGTATGGGGAGGGGGGAAAGGGATATATAGTTGAAAAAGGCACCAGCTACATCTTTCCTAACCTCACATTCCAGTCCTGAGGGAGACTTCCCTGCTCTAGAGCAAAGATGTAACTATTGCTTAGACCCTGTCATCAGCTGCTGTTCTTACAAAAAAAACGGAGAGGATTCCATGTAGACCCTGCAGCACCCTCTCAAGACGAGCCTTGCAAACCGCGCCCAGCAGAGGCCCAGCCTTTCCTGAATATGTCCCTCCCCCTGCCCTCGGTTCCTGACCATTAAAACAAAGCCAGCTTCCTTCTAGCTGGTGTCTTTCCTCCAGGGTTGAAAGGTTTTTTTTTCTTTTAATTGGTTCAAGTTCTTTGTCTTATATAGACAAATTGGCTACGTTGAAATCAAAACATTTCTCTGTCCAGATCATGCTGAGCCGTTCAGAGTCATCTTTTTATCCACTAAACAAAGAGGTTCACACAGCCCATGCTGCTGTCTTTCTCAAGGAGGTGTGGATGAGAAACATAACAGCGTTCCTCGGGTAGACCTCTCCTCTGGTGGAGAGGCTAAGTACCTTCACCAGTCCCTCCCCTACCCAAGGCAGATGATCCTAAACTCACTTTGAGAAATAAAGGGGGTGCATAATGAAGTCAAAAGCTGACAAGCACCCCGTGAGCTGGCCAAGACTCCCCTTCCAGCTTAGCTGCACTGCCCAAGCTTCCTGCTCTGGGAAGCAGGTGTGTAACCTTGGTGGTCTAAAGTTGCCACTTGACTAGGGTGACCAGATTTTAACATCGGTAAGGTGGGACAACATGGCTGGGGGGCAGGGGACCTGGCAAGACAGGGCCTGACAACAATGCAAACTTTGATAAGCAGTTCTCGATAATCACTTCTCAGCAACTATTTGTTATTATTACAGTTTAACATTATAAAATTAACAAAAATAACATAAAACTCATATCCTGGTGAAATGGCCACATGGCAGCCGAAAACTGTATATTCCCTTCCTGTTCTCCTGCCCGTTAGTGCATTCTTTCCAAAAATCGGGACTTTTTTAAAACGCTGCAGGATGTGGGATAAATTGTTGAAAAGCGGGACTGTCCCACCTAAAGAGGGATATCTGGTCACCCTACACTTGACCCAAAGGCAGGAAATCCACAGGCCAATTAGAGAAGTATTTCTCAGCCTGCTTCCAAAAAAACGAGTCGAGGCACATCAGTGTTCACCCGCAAACAGACTGAAAGAGTGAGAAGAATTTGCTGGGGAGACAGAGCAGTCAAGGGGTTTGGAACACTGCAGAGTCATGCAGCCTCTGAGAACTAGAACAACAAACTTCTGCTTCTAATACCCTGAGATGTATACGTAGAACAGTTCCTGCTTTAAGTAGGAAAAAAATGGACAAAAAGGTGCTTGACCTTTAGAATGCTGGATCTTGATTTTTTTCAGATTTCTCATGCTCTTCATCCCTGTGCCTTCCTTTGAGGGATCTTGAACTAAGTGACTATATTCTAAGCACTAACTAAGCCTAGCTAGATAGGTGTTTTCAAACTACAGTTCAAGTCAACCCATATTCCTTAAGAACTTCCTGGCCAGTGCCTCTGGCTCAAGTGACTAAGGCCCAGCCACATACACCCAAGGTGGTGGGTTGGAATCCAGCCCAGGCCCACCAAACAACAATAATGGCTGCAACCAAAAAATAGCCGGGCATTGTGGCAGGCGCCTGTGGTCCCAGCTACTTGGGAGGTGGAGGCAGGAGACTCACTTGAGCCCAAGAGTTGGAGGTTCCTGTGAGCTGTGATGCCATGGCACTCTACCCAGGGGGACAGCTTGAG
>CAUYTI010055319.1:0-12290 GCA_963575145.1 Galago senegalensis
GCCTGTGGTCCCAGCTACTTGGGAGGCGGAGGCAAGAGACTCGCTTGAGCCCAGGAGTTGGGGGTTGCTGTGAGCTGTAATGCCACGGCACTCTATCCAGGGGGACAGCTTGAGGCTCTGTCTCAAAAAAAAAAAAAAAAAAACATTTGTGCCCCCTTAATTATGTAAAATTTTGAAATAAAAAATAAGATAATAAAATAAAAATTTTAAAAATTTAATGGGTGGCGCCTGTGGCTTAAAGGAGCAGGGCGCCAGCCCCATATGCCAGAGGTGGTGGGTTCAAACCCAGCTCTGGCCAAAAACTACAGGAAAAAAAAAATGTAATGAAAGGATAAATGGAAAAGAGAGACATCACATCTACCCGCACATGCACACTGACACACACAGAGTGCCTCTGATCTGAGCTCACTGTCCTTTGCGATTGTCCCTTGTTTTAACTATCTCATTGTCCTTACTGGACTGTCTTTGTCAGATTTATTCAATATATATTCATTTGATGCCATTTCAAGACATTTTCTAAACCTGACTCTATTTAAAGATAACCCATTTTATCTAGGAAATGTTTTTCCATTCTTCATAGAGCATCTTAAATTATGTAATCCCTGGAAAGCCTTCTTTGAATATTTGGTATTTAACCTGGACCTCCAATATGCCCAACTCCCTTTTCATTTACTCACTAGTTCCATGTTTACTTGTTCTCCTCCAAATTTACTAAATTCTTATTTTTATTTAGTCAAAATGTTAGAATTATAGAGTTTTAGAACTAGGAGAAACCTCTGACCTCCTAGCAATTTTCCCAACTTGCCTTACACCACACCCTTCAGAGATGAAGATTGTACGTGTCCAGCAGCATGGGCACTCACTGTGGTCAGCACTACCTGGGAGAACACCAGGGAGCACTGGGAGAGGCCCTGACACAGTGCAGGAAGAAAGGAATCACATTCGATTAACCAGTATTTACAGACTCCTCACCATGGTTAGGACACTGTTCAGAGCTTGGGTGGATAAACAGTGAGTGGGACCCAGTTCCTGACCCCAAAACGTAATTTGAAAGGTTATGAGAGATGAGTCAACTTGCACAATTGTCTGTTAAAAAAAAAAAGTCATGAGTTTAGAGATGAATGTTTTGTATATTTGAAGGAGGAAAATATCATAGCTAATTGGAAGGAATCAGAAAAGACTTCATGACTTCAAGAAGAAAAGGAAATTTTACCTTAGGCCTTGTGGGATGTTTGGAACCATCTTACTAAAGGACCTGGACTGCTTCTTCTCATCCCCTGTTAGACAGGGATACTTTATCAAGTCAAAAGAAGGTAGATATGGCAAGTACCAAGCTCTGTAGAAAGAGATGCTGTGGAAATGCCAAATAAATGTCATAGCTCTTGTTCAGACACAGCAAACTAGGATGAGTCAACTCCCCCCTGTTATCACCTACACATTTTGGGGTGGTGTTGGGTGAGTAAAAAGCAAACCCGTTTGTCTTTGTTGAGTCATTCTTATTCCTGCCCTTTAGTATTACTCACCTTACTTTGGCCACCCAGCTCTCACTTTGGCGTCTCACTCAGCTCCTGTATTTGGGGTAGGGAAGCACATAGGGTCAATGGAATAATTTGGAGTATGTAAATATGAGCTTTGAGCTACTGTCTCATGGCTCCTCGGTGGACAGGGACAGTACCAAATGCAGTGATGAGCTTGTCCATCTGCTTTGGACCTTAGCCCTCCTTCTCATGGGTAAGTGAACAGGCAGAGGTATCTTTGGCCCAGAAGGCAGCCCTGGATCACGGTTGGTACAGTTCTGTGCCAGTCCCTAGTGACACCATGAGAGCAGGAAGGGATGAAAAGTGTACAAACTAAATAGCCCTTTTCCTGGTACTTAATTAAATCTGGGCACTGACAAAGCTTGGCCAATACTCTTTCCTTCACATACAGCTCAGTTCTGCCAGATTTCTTCCATGATGATGATTCCATCCAGGTAGCCCAGAACTTTTCCACAGAATGAGCCCTTTTGGGAAACCTGGGAACCAGTTTCAACTGTGCCATAAACTTCAGGCACATCATTTAACATCTGTGAGTTATTTTTTCCCTCATGTATAAAACAGAAAGAATACCCATCCTGCTGGTCTCTGTGAATTTTTTGTGTGAGGCTGTACAATCATGTAATAGCCAGGAGTACTCTTTGAAGGGTTAAAATGTGCTAAGCATTGTTATTACTAGGATCTTATTATTAACACACCTAAGTGCCGGTAATAACACCCATGGAGGTAACAAATGAAGGGTACAATGAGAAAACTTGCTAAGCACTCTTTCTGTTTACACAGGAGTGTGAATTAGAGTGAGGGTGTGAGGTTTTTGTTGTGAGGGAAGTGATTGTGAGGGACAGGTGCTGTAAAGAACAAAGGATGATCTGCAAGGCTTAGTGAGCAGTGTGGCCTGTAGAAGTCAGCCATACAGAACATCTATGGTGTAGGCCGTGAGAGTAGTAGTTCTCCATTTGTCTGACCAAGCCTTCATCTCATAGGAGTGAGATGACACTTGCTTCCTAATTCTGTCTCCTCCCCAGCCTGTTTCTACCACCAAGGATTGAGTCTTGCTCAAGGAATGAGCATGCTACCAGAGAGAAGCCTGGCAAGCAGCCAGCAAGGACTTTGTGAGACAGTGGTCCCATCCCACCCTCCATGTTCCTTTTACCTTGCAGATTCTAGGTAATTTTGCTCCTCTGGGAGAGCTCTGAGAACTCTTTAACAGATACCAAGACTGTACAGATCAAATTCCTTCATTGGATACTGGGAACTGGGGAAGTCCTAGAGCTATGGTCTTGGATTTCATAGCCCCTGGAGGCAGCCCTGGGCCAGAATTGCTAGTAAAGGAGAAAGTCACTGGACAGGCATGGCAGTTCAGTGGCATGACATGGCATGACACCTGAAATCTCCGCACTTTGGGATTGCTTGAACCTGGGAGTTTGAGACCAGCCTGGGCAATATAGCAAGACCCCATCTCTAAAAACCTTAAATAGCTGGCAGTGCTATGTGCCTGTAGTCCCAGCTACTCAAGAGGCTGAGGCAGGAGGATTACCTGAGCCTAGGAGTTTAAGGCTGTCGTGAGCTCTGATCGTGCCACTGCACTCTAGCCTGAATGACAAAGTGAGGTCCCATCTCTAAAAACGAGAGAAGAAAGTCATTCTTAGGCCCCCAGAACATATCCTCACTGGAACTTTTCAAGGTCTAGCCCCTGGCTCCTGGGGTCCCTCAGCAGTGGTGGGCAGAGGCCTGTCATGAAGAATTTAGATAACTTCAGATTTAACCTCTTTTTCGACTATCCTTTTGCTCCTTCATTCTGCTTTCTCCTACGGTTTTCCTCAAGGAATAAAACAAACTACTTTCATCTCTGTCCCCCTCTTACTCACTTTCCTTCCTGGGTGGATCATCCCAGGGTTCCAGCAAAGCTGCCTTCAGCAGCCTCTGAGTCAGGCTGCAGGCTCCCTTTATTTTTATGTAATGTTTTCTTGAGAAATCTCAAGAAAGGGCAGTGCTTCTTCCTGGAAGCAAGGCTATAGCACTGAAGCCTCCATCACTCAAGTGTTCCCTCTGCATGATGGCCCTGCTTCCAGACTGTCCAGAATGCAGCAGTGCACAGAGAGACGCCGTCTGCTGAGGTGTTACTGGTTTGCAATATCCTGATAAGGAGATTTCATTCCCTCCATGCTGACAGAGTTATATAGAGTAATTATATAAGTACTGCTGTGATACTAGGTGAAATCTCATTAAAAACTGTATAAAGTCCAATTGAGTTGTGGTAGAGAATATTCATTTTATTCCAGTTAACTAGCCCATATAACAGAACATCAGCCTGAGCACATATGCTGGTATTGCTTCCCTGATCCAGTGTATTCGGAGTGTATATTTAGTGCAACCTTTGCTTATGTGGGGCATGATTAACAATCAAGACGGGCAGGTCCAGATTTTCCCACCTGGTGAGGAAGTTGCTACTGTGCTAAGCAGATTGTTGTTTGATTTTTACTCCTTCTGGGAAAGCCACTTGCTCAGCTTAGATGGGACACGTTGTCCAATTTGACCACATGGCAACTCTGAAACACACACACAGATGCACATACAGACGCAGGCCCAGAAGGGTGTGCCCCTTAGCAAGGTTAGCCTTCCACTCGAGGTGAGGGAGAGCCCTGGCCAGAGTAGTATTAAAAATGGGTTATTGCTCCTTTATTTCTGAAGAAGTGGTGGGTAAGTGCTTTTTTAGTATAAGGATGGCATGTGAATTGTCCCTTAGTCTTACTATCAGTCACCACAACAAACAAGCCTCTAATTAGTTTGCTAACACAACAGCCTAATACTCAAAAGCATTGAAGGGCAATAATAACTAATTATTTATGCAACTTTAATGTGTATGAGGTGTTTTCACACACATCTCATCTGGTATGGAGAATTCGACAATCTATTTGTAATGTTCCCGAGCACAGACATTTTTTGTATTTGAAGTTTAAAAGCATCAGGAATTATTTTATTTATAAAATGTTTGTCATTACATTCCTAGTGTTCTGTATTACTCTGGGGGTGACTACAAGTAACAAAGATTTATTGTGTATTTTCAAGTAGCTAGAAGAATGGATCTTATATTCCTACCACAAAGAAATGTTTGAGGTGATGGATGGGCTAATTATCCTGATTTGATCATTACATATTGTGTGCATATATTGAAATGCCACACTGTACCCCATAAATAGGTACAATTATGTGTCAATTAAAAATAACAATGAAAGCAAAATGGATGAATTTTACAGATATAAAAAATGTGTTTCATCATAAAAGATATCACATTATTGAACATTTTTGTTTATTATAAACAAATTTAATGACCAAATGATAGATTGGTCAAAAACGTGCATCACCAAGGGCTGATCCCTGTACTAGGAAAGAACTCTCGCAAGCACCTAAGAAACAAACAGTTCTTTTTTTTTTTTTTAAGAGACAGAGTCTCATTTTGTCGCCCTCAGCAGAGTGCTGTGGCACCACAGCTCACAGCAACCTCTAGCTCTTGGGCTTAGGTGATTCTCTTGCCTCAGCCTCCCAAATAGCTGGGACTACAGGTGCCCACCACTCATTATTGAACATTTAGAAACCAAGACAAAAACTCTCTTGACCTAACTAACATTAGCCCTTTAGTACATTGATATCATCACTTGCTCTTAGTTCCTTCTGGTCTTTTTCTCCTTGTGCATTCTTGTGCATGTAATTATACTACTACATGTTTATAAGATGATTTTCTTCTCTAAATCCTCGGGACTGCTCTTCTAAATTTTGTTATCTCATATCACGTTTAAAGGCAACAAACCAAGATTACTCAACCTCTGTTTATATGAAGGACATCATGAAGAAAACTGTATATTCCTATTCTAAAAGTCACTTCATAGATTCTAGTTATCAAGCTTTTGTCCAATTCATAATATGAAATTATCTTCTCCCATTCTGATGGTTGTCTGTTTGCTTTGGTTGTTGTTTCCTTAGCTGTACAGAAGCTATTCAGTTTAAGTCCCAGTTGTTTAATTTTGTTGTTGTCGCAGTTGCCACTGGAGTCTTCTTCATAAAGTCTTACCCTTACCCTAGGCTGATACCTTCATGTGTTTTCCCCAGATTTTCTTAAGGGATATTTATTGTTTCGTGCCTTAGGATTTTGATCTTTTACCCATCTTGTATCAATTTTAGTGAGTGGAGAAAGGTGTGGGTCTACTTTCAGTAAACATGTCAATTTACAATTACCAAATTGTGGAAACAACCTAAATGCCCAAAAATCGAGGAATTGATTAATAAGCTGTGGCAAATGTATAACATGGAATACTATATAGCCACTAAAAAAGATGGTGACTTTACATCTTTTGTATTAATTTGGATGGAGTTGAAATACATTCTTCTTAGTAAAGCATCACAAGAATGGAGAAGCAAGAATCCAATGTACTCAACTCTGATATGAGGACAATTGATGCTAGTACATGGTGGGGGGGATGGGGGAGCAGAAAGCGGGAAGGAGGGAGGGGGCTGTAGGGCCACGATGTGTGACACAGCTTTTGGGGACAGGACACTATCATCAGAGGAACTTTACCCAGCAAATGCAAGTAGTGTAACCTGGCTCTTTGTACCCTTAATGATTCCCCAACAATAAAAAAAAAAAGAAGAAGAAGAAAAATAAATAAATAAATATCACTTTGTCTAGGTGAGGCTCACACCTATAGTCATAGCAGTTTGGGAGGCGAAGGCAAGTGGATTGCTTGAGCTCAGGAGTTCAAAACCAGCCTAAACAAAAGTGAAACTCTGTGTCTACTAAAAAAAAGAAAAATTAGCAAGCATTGTGCTGGGCTCTGTACTCCCAGCTACTTGGGAAGCTGAGGCAGGAGGGCTGCTTGAGCACAGGAATTTGAGGTTGCTGTGAGCTAAGCTGATACCACAGCACTTTAGCCTGAGCAAAAGAGTAAGACTCTGCCTCAAAAAAAACAACAACAAAAAAATCACTCTGCCTATAATCAAAGTACCAGAATGATGGTGGGGGAAGCATTCAACTGTTAAATGCCCAGCTTCTCTCTGGTTATTAAAACAGCTAAGCAAGGCAGAGAAAACCATTTGAGAATCTGAAGGCTGCTGTCACCGGCAAGGACGTCCAAGCTGTCCTCTATTGTCTAAGTTTTCTTCATCATCTCAGGATGCCAGGCCCTGAGCTGCTCTCACTCTGGGGATCCAGGTCCGTTACACAGGAGTGCTCTGCCTATGTCACTTAGCAGCTGCAAGTGACACTGAGGTTAAGAGAGGCTCACTAACGTCTCTTAATGCACCCCTGCCCAGAGCAGTTTGTGTCTGTGTGTGTTTGTCTAAGCATACCTGAGATAGCTGAGAGAGGACGCAGAGTCACCATTCCCAAGGACCTGTGATCAGCTTTCATCCTAGCGTGGTTTAAACATGGCTATTCTTCTGTGTGAATGCATGTTTTAAAGTGTGAAGTCAGTTTCCGTCCGCCCCAGACAATGACCTGCTACTGTTTTTCTTGAGGAAAATGAGAAATTAGGATCTCATTAAAGAAGGCACATATCCCTCCTTGGTCACCCCTTCCATCTCCCCATTCTGCAGCACACCTAACACATATGGCCTCTACACCAGAGACCTGAGAGTGTCTTCGGAGGCTGCACCAACCTGCCAGTATCTCTGCTAGGAGCAAGGGGCTCAAGTTTTTAACCAGCACCTGCCCAGAGGCAGTGTAGGACAATCCTCTACCCCTCCTGCACGCCAAGAAGGAAGCGGTTAGAGCAGCTGAGGCATTCTTGTATGGAGCGGGTCATCTGCCGTAATGACCAGAGCAGGTGCCAACACTCCTGGCACGCTGATGAGTGCTCTTCCCAAGCCGTGGAGTCTCCACACAGCATGCAAATGTCTTCTTTTCCTCTTTCATCCTTTTATTTTTTTTTAGTAAACAGAGCTCCCTGAAGTGCACTTACTTTCCAAATATGTACACAGCAGGACGTGAGAGATCACTTCTGCCTGAAATGGATGCCTTGTGTCCAAAGTATTTTCCTGGTACTGTGCTTTTCAATTTAGGACTCCTAATACATGATTAATGTGTATTTAAACAGTCATTGCTTAATCGGGCTGCTTCACCTTTGGGACACTGGTGAGTACGCAAAGCAGACTTACAGAAAACACCATCAGCGTGCGCAGAATGATATAACAACTCTAGCAAGTTCAGCATGGCAGAGAAAACCATTTGAGAATCTGAAGATTGCTGTCACAGGCAAGGATGTCCTAGCATTATACAAAGAATGAACATTTATTTATTTATTTGAGACAGAATCTAGCTCTGTCACCTGGGCTAGAGTGTAGTGGCATGATCATAACTTGCTAAAGCCTCGAACTCTTGGTTTCAAGCATTCCTCCTCACTTAGCCTCCTGAGTAGCTGCGACTATAGATGTGCACCACCACAACCAACTAATTTTTTAATTATTTTTTGTAAAGCTGGAGTCTTGCACTGTTGCTCAAGCTAGTCTCTAACTCCTGGCCTCAAGCACTGAGGCCTCAAATCATTGATGATTTGTCTAATTCAGTTTTTCAAATTCGACATTTGAAAAATATTTGTCTATTTCAGTTTTTCTAATTCACTTGGTTTCCCAAAGTGCTAGGATTACAGATGTGAGCCACTGCACCCAGCCCAGAGTGAATATTTGGAGGCTCGTATCTAATCCTGGGCTTCATAGGACTTTCAGAGACTGGATTCTAGGATGATTTGTCTAATTCAGTTTTTTGTTTGTTTGTTTGTTTGTCACCTTGGGGTAGAGTACCATGGCGTCATAGCTCACAGCAACCTCAAACTCTTGGGCTCAAGTGATCCTCCTGCCTTAGCCTCCTATGTAGCTGTGACTGAGTAGCTTAGCCTCCTGAGTAGCTGGGCTGCCACAACACCCAGCTAGTTTTTCTATTTTGGGTGGAGACAGGGTCTTGAGCTCCTGAGTTCAGGCTATCCACCTGCCTTGGCCTCCCAGAGTGCTAGGATTACAGACGTGAGCCATTGTGCCCAGCCTAATTCAGTATTTTTTGAGCATCTACTTAGCAAGGCTCCATGAGTTCCAGAAAAGGAAATTGGATTTGGGTCCTACTTGAAGGGATTTTACAATTTAGTTGGAATAGAATTTGTTTATGAATAATTACAGCACTGGTAGAAAGTTAGGAGGACCCTAAGACTGATTTAGAAAAGATGTGGAAAGTCCATCCTGTTGTGAAGGGAGACTCACATAGACAGTGAGTGTAGATGGAAGTGGATGGGACTGAGTGGAAGGGAGAAAGTTGGGAGCTTGCATTATTACTTGGGATGTCAGGGAGCCTTGCAGGGGCTTCACAAGGCCTTTCCCAGTCATCCACACAGGCCACCAAAGTGGTAAGCTTGGGTGCCTGAGGTGCCCCCCTCTGTGAACCTCGCTGAGTTCTTTCCCTCTGGGCTTTGCCTGCTCACCAGTGGAGCCCTGTGACCCGCTTGCTGCTGCTTTGACCTGTAGGGCTGTGATGCAGAAGTGTCCCATGAAGAGATTCCCAAATTCAAGATTTTTATTCATAAAAATGTGATTTGAATCTAATGAACTATGGACAGATAGCAAATAGGAAAGAGAAACTAAGGTGGCTAACTCTGAATATTTTGGTCATTTTCATTTCATCTCATTTGCAACCGAGCAAGGCCCTTAGATTCACATGTGACTTAGCACATAATCGGAACCCTCTAAGTAGGTCATGCCTGTAAAATGGATGAGGCTTTTGCTCTGAGAAGTGTTAGTGGGGGGACAGTATAGGCCTGTCCTTTTCTGAGAATTCTTAGAACTGCCTACATATAAATAGAACCTGAAAAAATGGGAACTTGGCTTGAAGATATATAGATAGAGGGAGTATTGGTGTGTATGTGTGTATTTATACATACTTTGAAAAAAATTACGCCCTCTTTATGGAAACTGCTTTAGAACTAAGGCTCATAATTGCTTCATGATTCAACCACCAAATTACTGAAATGTGCCCCTTAGTGAATATTTGACATTTAATAGAAGTTTTAATATAATGGAATGTGTCAAAAATCCAAGCAGATTTTTAATTCTTTAACTTGTTCAAACTTGAATTTAGAAGAAAGGATGGCTTCAGGAGGGTTTTTTATTCTCCCTTTGCTTAAAAATAATGGTGGATGGCAGAGGACTGAAGAGGACTCAGGACTTCTGTCCCTATATCCTAACAGAGTTCCCAGGCAACAGCCAGGTGTGAGAGGACAAGGTACTTTGAATCCCTTTTATCCTGTCAACTTGGTTATTTTTTGTTACTTTGGAAAATGCTATATGACACAATGATTATATATATTCAGGTTCTGTAGTTAAACTACTTGGGTTCAAGTCCTAGCTAAGTCACTTGCTGAGCAAGAGTTGCTTACCCTCTCTGTGTTTTGATTCTTAAACGGACACGATGATGGTATCTATCTCATGAGGCTGTTGTGACGATTAAAGAGTACGTATGCCTGACATAGAGTTAGCACTCAGCCAACATTAGCTTGCTTACTTCTTCCCTCCCCACCCATCTTGTTCATAATCTCCACCTATGGGAGAATAAGCCCCGTGATAGCATTTAAAAATCATCAGTTTTACTTGTTACTTTTACCTAACATCTGAGGTAAAAGTTTTTAAGTACTGGAGGAGTCTGAAAGGTAGAGTTTGAGTTCTCTGCTAATTTGCATGTATCTTAGCTGCCTCTGCCTCAGTAATAAGGGAAATTGAATTTATTAAAACTAAATCTTTCAGCTCGGTGCCTGTGGCTCAAGTGGCTGAGGCACCAGCCACATATACCTAAGGCGGCAGGTTCAAATCCAGCCTGGGACCTCCAAACAACAATGATGGCTGCAACCAAAAAATAGCCAGGCGTTGTGGTGGGCGCCTGTGGCCCCAGCTACTTGGGAGACGGAGGCAGGAGACTCGCTTGAGCCCAGGAGTTGGAGGTTGCTGTGAGCTGTGATGCCACAGCACTCTACCCACAGGGACAGCTTGAGGCTCTGTCTCAAAAACAAACAAAATAAATAAATAAATAAATAAATAAATAAATCTTTCCCAGGACTCTGCTCTCCACCTGATCTAAAGGTCAGCTAGTTGTGCTCTGTCCCTGGGTGTGGCATTTCTCCCTGCCTTTCCAATGTCACTGCCTTGGTCGGTGATGCAACTATTCACCCCTTGCCTCCTTTTCCATCTTCTTTCTTGCTTTGTTCACCCTTCTTTTTGTTTCTCATGCTTTCCTGTTCTTTGAAACCTCCTTAAAACCAGGGATCATAAAAACCATCATTTTAAAATTTAATTAGGAATTTCAAATGAATTTTTTTAATAAATGCCTTTTTCTAAAACAACATCCAAACTGTACAGGAAGATAATTTATCTGTCAATTTTTGCTGATAACTTAAAGTTATCAGCATGAAATTGAGATGATACGGAGTTTGGGACACAATATAAATGGAAATTTTTTTAGTCAGCTTTTTGTAATCCTCCAATAATATATTTCCTAGGTAAAATTCTTCCCACATACTCTCAGATCCAAAGTAAATATCGAGCAGCCACCTCTGGGTAATCCTGGCTGAAAGTAAACCATTACAGACATTTATGCCAGGAAATTTAGATTTTGAAGGATAGCATACAATAAAACAGAAGTTACTTAAGTACATGTATTCATTAAATTCTACCAAATGATAACTTTAAAAATAGTTATTTCTATAGGTTTTCTTTTAAACTAGCTCACTGCAATTGACAAGGTATTTGGAAATTCAAAAGCTTGTACTTTTCTAGCTTATGGGTAAGCCAAGAGAAGTAGTTTAATGCTTGAAATAGTGTTACCTAGAGCTTTAAAGACTGAAATTGCCTATGAGACTTCCAAAGTGTCTACTTTAATTAATTTTGGTAAATAAATTAACCAGGTCATCATTTGGAGTGTGTCTGTCTATAAAAATGAGCTTGAAATGTTTGAGGAACAGAGAGGAGGGCTTGTGACCACCATGTATGGGACAGGGGGCTAGAAGAGAAGGGGATGAAGCTTTAGACCCCCTTCCATCCCAGGAGCCCACCTGCTCCACCCAGCAGAAATCTGCCATTAAACCCCTTCCCTCAACCACTCCAGCCCCCAAATTGTCTCTCCCGAGCACAAGACAACCCAACCATCTGCTCCCTTTCCTCTCCACCAAGACTCCCAGACATATCTTCATATTTTCTAATGCATTTTACATTATTATATTAGAGATACCCCTGAGGCTGCATGTTGGAGTAAAAGGAGAATGAACTATGGCTCTGAGCCAGAACTTTCTTATCTGAAAAATGGAGAGAATTAGAAATAACATGTGTACATATGCGCAAAGTGCCTGGCACATAGTTAATACTCAGACTCTGCCATTCTGAAGCACATCCCTTTTCTTCCTGTTATTTCCACATATATATGAATATAAATATTACAGAAGATAGCTACTAAATTATAAGTATTGGCTTGGTGCCTGTGGCTCAAGTGGCTGAGGCGCCAGCCACATACACCTAAGGTGGCGGGTTCGAATCCCCAGCCAGGACCCGCCAAACAACAATGATGGCTGCAACCAAAAAATAGCTGGGCGTTGTGGCGGGCGCCTGTGGTCCCAGCTACTTGGGAGGCAGAGGCAAGAGACTCGCTTGAGCCCAGGAGTTGGAGGTTGCTGTGAGCTGTGATGCCACGGCACTCTACCCAGGGGGACAGCTTGAGGCTTGGTCTCAAAAAAAAAA
>CAUYTI010055320.1:0-42372 GCA_963575145.1 Galago senegalensis
CACAGGCACCCGCCACAACGCCCGGCTATTTTTTGGTTGCAGCCGTCATTGTTGTTTGGCGGGTCTGGGCTGGGGATTCGAACCCGCCACCTTAGGTGTACGTGGCTGGCGCCTTAGCCGGTTGAGCTATAGGCGCCAAGCCAGTCTTCTTTTTCAATAAAGGTACTTATGGATGTTTAAAAGTTGATTTGAAGGTGAGGATCAGGAAGGTAAGCAGAAGTGGGATGTGCATGGAACAAAAACGGAAACTATGGATGCAGAAAAGGAAAGCTGGGGAAGCACGGTTGCAAGAACTGGGAGACAGGGCGGGGCCTCCCTTGGGGTCACTGCCTTCTCCAGGGAAACCCCTGGGGTAGTGCAGAATGATACAGGATTCATAAGAGGCACAGCCTGCACCTCCTGGCTTGCCTACAAACCACAGGCACGAACTTTTTATTTTATTCTTCAGCAACACTTTGAGGAAGGAATATAATCCCCATCTGACCGAAAAGGAATGTGAGCCCCAGAGAGATGAGATAATTGCCCTCAGGTCACACACCTTATAAGAAGAGGTTGAATCCAGACTCCAACCTGGGCCCATCCAATGCTGTGGCCAGAGCTCTTAGCCGCTGTAGAAATGCACCCTCTCTCAGCTCACCAGAGAAATTCAGGTCCCAGCAAGAGAGCTGCTCACAAAACCAACTCTAACCTGCACTCAGTTAGGGAGTTTCCAGGGCTAGGTGGGGAGGAGATGGAGGTGGAGGTAGGATGGGAGAGTGGCAGACAGACCAGCTCAGTGATGCCACCCTGGTATAAAACACGACCCGTTCTCAACCTCACCCCCAGGGCAGCTGAGAACTCCTCCAGGCCAGCCCTAAACTATGTCCTGGTGGCACAACAAGATTATACTAGACAATGGCAAAAGTCTAACATTTATTGAGCATTTCCTGCTTGCCAGCCCTGTGCTGAGTGTTCCCTGTACAATCTCTGCTTTACCCTTTGAGAAAACACTTCTAGGTAGATGTTTTATAAGGAGGGGCTTGGCGCCTGTGGCTCAAGTGGCTAAGGCGTCAGCCACATACACCTAAGGTGGCAGGTTCAAATCCAGCCCGGGCCTGCCAAACAACAATGATGGCTGCAACCAAAAAGTAGGCAGGCATTGTGGCCAGCACCTGTGATCCCAGCTACTTGGGAGGTGGAGGCAGGAGATTCTCTTGAGCCCAGGAGTTGGAGGTTGCTGTGAGCTGTGATGCCACAGCAGTCTACCCAGGGGGACATCTTGAGGCTCTGTCTCAAAAAAAAAAAAAAAAAAAGGAGGAGACTGAGGTCTGGAGAGAAGATAAGATTTAGCTAGCAGGGGCAGTGCCTGTGGCTCAAAGGGGTAGGGCGCTGGCCCCATATCCTGGAGGTGGCGGGTTCAAACCCAGCCCTGGCCAAAAAAAAAAAAAAAAAACCTGCAAAAAAGAAAAAGATTTAGCGAGCAAGAGGCACACTCAGAGCCTCACTCCTAACCACTCACTAGGCTCCTTCCAGAAGGAAGCTATTTATCAGGCATTGGCAGGACAACCAGCAAAGTTTAGGTCCCTTCCCCGGCATCCCAGCTTCCCTCCACAATCCAGTTCCCGTGACCTTGAGAGGTGTTACCAAAAGAGTTCTCAGCCACAACACCAGAAGATGTGACCCTAGTACCCCCTCAGCCACTTAGTGGCTGTGGATCAAACTTTATCTCTCTCTGCACCTGTTTCCCCATATGATCAATGAAAGACCTGGACTATCCTGAGGGCTCGGAATGGGTCTACAGCAATAAAAATTAAAATACGAGTCACATGTGTCATTTTCAATGTTCTAGCTACCATTCAAAAATGTAAGAAGAAATAGGTGGGATTAATTTCATGGAAGTGTTTTCTCTAATCCAATATATCTAAAATATAATCATTGGCTTGGCACCTGTAGCTCAGTGAGTACGGCGCCAGCCACATACACCGAGGCTGGCAGGTTCGAACCTGGCCCGGGGCCTGCTAAACAATGATAAATGCAAACAAAAAATAGCCAGGTGTCATGGCAGGCACCTGTAGTTCCAGCTACTTGGGAGGCTGAGGCAAGAGAATTACTTAAGCCCAAGAGTTTGAGGTTGAGCTAATATGCCACAGCACTCTACTGAGGGCAACAGAGTGAGACCCTGTCTCAAAAACAAAAAAATAAAAATAAAATAAAATATAATCATTTCAATATGTAATCACTATGTTAAAATTATTAACAGTCTGCTCTGCATTTTTTTCACACTAAGTCTTCAAAATCCAGGGTGTGTTTCACACGTGCAGCCCATCTCCACCCACACCAGCCACATTTTGAGTTCCCAACAGCACATGGGGCCAGTGGCTGTGGATGGGACAGCACAAGTCAAGAACCTCTTTCAATCCACAGCCCAGTTTAGAGGGAAGAGCTGTCTCAGTGTTCTCCCATCTCCTGGGAAAGATGTCCGGTTTACAGCCTCTGGGCTGATAAGTTCCACGGGCAAGTAGCTAGAGGCTACAGGGCTGAGAAACCCCAGGGCTGCCTGGGTGCGAGGGGGCTGGCAGCTGCGGGACCCATCCCACCGCAGCCCGATGACTCACAGAGCCCAGGGGAGGAGAAGACTCTCTCAGGAAGATGGCCACAATCCTGCTTTTCCTCCTGAGCCCCAAATTCCCTTAATTGGAAATGCAGCCTGCGCTTGAAACTGAGCCAGGTAGCACCCCATCCCTTGTGGCGCCAGCCCCCTGGGCACACAGGTCTCCTTCCTCATACACAGGAGGAATCCACATCTCCCAGAACCACCCTCACAGCAGGGCTGAGGGCAAGAAGCTGGATACCAGCTTCTTAGTCCACTGAGGAAGTGGGTCTGGCAGCCTTCTCAGGAGGAATTCAACACCCCCCAAGGTCAAGAACAGCAGGTATTGGTGGGAAGGACAAGAGGGCAGGGAAAGTAAGGGACATTCTTCCTTCTCCCTAAACTCCTTCTCCTCACCTTTAAGGTCAAACACTGTGGCTCGGCACCAATAGCTCAGTGAGTAAGGCACCAGCCACATACACTGAAGCTGGTAGCTTTGAGCCCGGCAGGGGCCTGCTAAACAACAATGACAACTGCAACCAAAAAAAAAAAAAAAAGCCAGGTGATGTGGCAGGTGCCTATAGTTTTAGCTACTTGAGAGGCTGAGGCAAGAGACTCGCTTAAGCCCAAGAGTTTGAGGTTGCTGTGAGCTATGATGTCAGAGCACTCTACTGAGGTTGACTTAGACTCTGTCTCAACAACAACAAAAAAAGATCAAACATTGGTTTTTTTGTTTGTTTGTTTGTTTTTTTTGAGACAGAGCCTCAAGCTGTCCCCCTGGGTAGAGTGCCGTGGCATTACAGCTCACAGCAACCTCCAACTCCTGGGCTCAAGTGAGTCTCTTGCCTCCGCCTCCCAAGTAGCTGGGACCACAGGTGCCGGCCACAACGCCCGGCTATTTTTTTTTGGTTGCAGCCATTATTGTTGTTTGGCGGGTCCGGGCTGGGGATTCGAACCCGCCACCTTAGGTGTACGTGGCTGGAGCCTTAGCCAGTTGAGCTATAGGCTCCGAGCCAAGATCAAACATTGTTAGATGATAACAATGATTGTTTTTACTGCTGGCTGCCCCAGGCCAAGCATTTTTTATTTTTTGCAGTTCTTGGCCAGGGCTGGGTTTGAACCCACCACTGGCATATGAGGCCAGCGCCCTACTCCTTTGAGCCACAGGCGCTGCCCTGAGGCCAAGCATTTCACAGGCATTAATTCATCTACTTCCAACAAACAACCCTATGAGGAAAGAGGATCCCAGGGTTCAGAGTGGTAAAGCAACTTGGGCAAGATCACACAGCTATTTAGTAGAAGAGCTAGAGTTCCAATTCATGGTCTTGTCGATCAAAAGCCTAAGCTTTTACCTACTTTCCTCTGCCCTGTCCCAGGCTGGCCCACGACGGTCCAAGCTTACTCATTGTACCCATATACATTTGGTTCAATTATTAAAAATGTTCTCTTTTGAAGAAGGGCCAAATCTTCCACAGAAAAGAATTTCAAATAATACATGTATATTCCTGGCCAGCATGGTGGCTCTTGCCTGTAATCTCAGCACTTTGGGAGGCCAAGGTAGGAGGATCACTTGAGTCTAAGAGTTTGAGACCAACCTGGCAACATAGTGAGACCCTGTTTCTACAAAATATTTAAAAAACAAATCAGCTGGGCATAGTGGTGTACGACTATGGCTCTAGCTACTTGGGAGGCTGAGGCAGGAAGATTGTCTGTACCCAGGCATTAGAGGTTGCAGTGAGCTGTGATCACATCACTGTATTCCAGCCTGAGGGACAAAGTGAGATCCTATCTCTCAAAAAGGTTTTTTTTCCCTCTCCATAAGGTACAGCTTAATTCTAGACTCTTCTGCCTCTTGAATGTAGGTTGAACTTAATGTCTGATTCCAAAGTCAGAGCACAGAACAGAAAAAACTGGCAGACACAACCTTAACCAAGTAATCAAGGTTAACATCACCAGTGCTAAGTTGTGCTGACATCACATGCCCCCTGATATGATGGGATGAGAAGGTCACTTTACCTCTGTGGCATTCTTCCCCCAAATCTATAACCTCAGTCTAATTATAAGAAAAATCAGGGGCAGGCAGAGTAGCTCACACCTACAAGCCTAGCACTTTGGGAGGCCAAAACGGGAGAACTGCGTGGTGTCAGGAGTTTTGAGACCAACCTGGGCAACACAGCAAGACCCCAACTCTACAATAATTTGTTTTAAAATTATCTGGGTGTGGTGACACAGGCCTCTAGGCCTAGGAAGGTGAGGTGGGAGGAATTCAAGGTTGCAATGAGCTACGATCATACCATTGTACTCCAGCCTGTGTGGCAGAGTTAGACCATTTCTATAAAGCGGGAAAAAAGAAACATATCAAATCCAAATTGACATTTTACAAAATATCTGACCAATATTCTTCAAAATTGTCAAAGTAACAAAAACCCAGGAAAGAATGAGAAATTGTCACAGACCAGAGGAGACCAAGGAGAGCTGACAAGTAAACACAACATGGGACCCAGTATGGAATCCTGGAATAGCAAAAGGACATTAGTGGAAAAACTAGTGAAACTCAATACAGTCTGGAGGTTAGTGAACGGCAATGTACCAATGTTGGTTTTGACAAATGCACTGTGGTAATATAAGACAGTAATACAAAGGGAAAATGGATAGGGAATATATGAGAACTCTTGGTACTATCTTTGTAAATTTTATATAAATCTAAAATTATTCCAACATAGAAGATTTACTTTTTAAAAAGTGCTCCCTCTTACTCATCAAAGTGTCCAGGTTTAGATAATCAATTACATGATCACCTGGTTATAAGCTTGGCTTGGCCTCTGTCTTAGACCATTTGTGCTAGTAACAGACTCCTTGAGACTGGATAGTTGACAACCAGTAGAAATTTATTGGCTCACAGCTCTGGAGGCTGGGAAGTTTGAAGTCAAGGTGCCAGAAGGTTCAGTGTCCAGTGAGGCCATTCTCTTTCTCCAAGATGGCAGCTTGCATGCTGCATTCTCTAAAAGGGAGGAAAGCTGGATTCTCATATGGCAGAAGGCAGGAGGGCCAAGAAATGAAAGAGAGCCAAATTTGCTTTTTTTCTTTTTTTTTTTAAGAACTAGGGTCTTACTCTATTGCCCAGCCTGGATCCTTGAACTCCTGGGCTGAAGAGATCCTCCTGGATATCTAGGACTACAGATGTGTGCCACCCCACCCAGCTAATTTTTAAAACTTTTTTTATAGAGACGGGGTCTCATTATATTGTCCAGGCTGGTGAGAGAGGATACCCGAGAAAGGTGAGGTCTAGGAGAACAGGTCTTCTCGAGGAGACCACATGGATACACCTGCAGGGTCCTCTCCATGGTGACTCAGCTCTTGGGAATTTGTAAACTTAGCTTCCTAGAACTTGGAAATGTCCAAGTTCTACGAAATCCTGTAGTTCTGTAGGGGCTAGAATAGCACCTCTCTCTTGATTCAAACTGGCCAAAGAGAAGGGTGCCTGTGGGGTGGAACTTTTTGACTGTCGATAAAGAGAGAAAGACCAAGCCAGTTGGGGAGCGTGGCCATTTGGAATTCTTCTATGCCGTAAGCTCCCAGCTGGTGAATAAAGCCCTTCCTCTTATAAACGTGGTCTCTAGGTGTTCTTTCTCTCTGTTGGGCCTTGTCTTCCTGCAACACTGGTTTTGAACGCCTAATCACCTCTCAAAGGTTCCACCTCTCAAAACTGTTACTATGGCAATTCACTTTCGACATGAGTTTTGGAAGGGACATTCGCCCTACAGTAGCTTCTAACCAAGAAGTCTTAAGAAAATCACCCATACTTCTTTCCCTCTTAAAGATACTAACTGCTCACACATTCATGAAAAAATTTATAAAGTTTATGAAGTTTAGAGACAGCAAGACACACCAATTAAAGTTCTGGAATGAGAAAGGTAGGGACTGGCGCCCTGGTTCTCCCATTTACTTGCCAAGTGGTCTTAGGCACCTTACATTCCTTCTCTGGGCCTCAGTTTCCACATTTGTCAAATGTATTTGTTGATGATGACAGTGATGACATCTTTTATCTATTAAGCCCATGCCTGATGTCCAGCATTGTGTGGGTACCGTGATGGGCCATCCAGATTCCTCTTCAGGATTGAGGGATTTATTTCTCCCACCCCCAGCTGCTTAGAGAGCTGCCAGCTGTCAATCCTCTCTAGAGACTGCCCTTGGCTGAAGCTGTCCAGCCCCAGGACATGTCCCTTTCTGGAAGGTAGCCTGCAGCCAATGCAGAGGGTATAGAAATTCAGCTCCCCTATCCCAGTGCGGGAAAACATTGAAGGCCATCACTACTGCAGAGCACCCCTTGTGGTTGACCGAGGCCTTGGGGAGACTGCATCACAGCCCAACATCTCCCACTGCCAAGTCCCGCTTCCTTCCGGTTCCCACAGTGCTGATCCTCAGAGCACTCCCTGTAAACTTTCTTTTCTTTTTTTTAAGAAAGGAGCCTCAAGCTGTCCCCCTGGGTAGAGTGCTATGGCATCAAAGCTCACAGCAACCTCCAACTCCTGGGCTCAAGCGAGTCTCCTGCCTCAGCCTCTCAAGTAGCTGGGACCACAGGTGCTCGCCACAACACCCAGCTATTTTTTGGTTGCAGCCGTCATTGTTTGGCGGGCCCAGGCTGGATTTGAACCTGCCACCTTAGGTGTACATGGCTGGCGCCTTAGCCACTTGAGCCACAGGCGCCGAGCCACTCCCTGTAAACTTTCTGCTCACTGATCATCTCCGAGTCTGCTTCCTGGGAACTCACCTTCCAACAGGACTGGACACAACTGGACCTGCTCTACTATAGATGAGATAATTGAGATTACAGATGACAAGTGACTCGCAAGGACATACAACTAAGAAATCGTGGTACCATAGATAGGGAAACTGAAGCTCAGAGAGGCAACCAATCTGCCCAGGTCACCGAGCTCAGAGATGGTAGGATCAGGATTGGCCCTATACTCCCTTTCCAACAGGATTGCTATAGCCCTGGGACAGGTAAGTGCCAATCACCACCTTCCTATCACACCTACTGTTGTCTCTGAAGCTCACTCCAAATGTGCAAAATGAGAATAGTAACAACGCCTGCTTCTTCCAGACCATGTAAAGATTAAGTGAGTTAATAAAGATAAAGACCTCAGGACAGTGGCTGGCAGGCGTAGGGAGCCCTCAACAAGTGGTAGGTTAAAAACAAATCGTGTAAACAGTGTGAAGCTGCAACTTGCTATGTTGTAAGGGAGGTCCACGCAGGTGAGTGAGAGTTGGCTTGGGATGGGGGGTGGACTCATCAGCTCTCTAAGGGAGTCAGGCTTGACCTGAGCTCTGAAAGAGGAGTAGAGACTAAGCAGGCAGGAAGAGGAAGTAGCATAAGCAAGAGCCCTGTGGCAGAAGGAACTAAGAATGATGATAAAAGGTCAGATAAAAGATGACTAGCACAGAGAGAAACCATCCAGGCTCAGAGGCAAAACAGTAAAAAGAAAAAAAAATGAGACTGGGTAGGAGGGTGGAAACCAAATAACGAAAGGCCACCCACTAAATGTGACTCTGAACAAGACACCTTATCTCTCTGAGCTTCATTTAGCTCATCTGTGAAATAGAATCATATAAGGGTAAGAGGAGTGAATGAGTCAAAATATTTGTAAATCACTTAAAGTTACCATATACCTAGTATAAATGTTTGAAGCCAACATTAGAACTTTATCTGAAGTACCGTGTTTCCCCGAAAATAAGACACTGTCTTATATTGATTTTTTTCTCAAGAAGACACACTAGGGCTTTTTTTTTAGGGGATGTCTTCCTCTTCACGCCGAAATGCATGGCATGGCTATGCAGATAAGCTTATCTGCATAGCCATGCCCATCACTAGGTCTTATTATCAGGGTAGGGCTTATATTTAACAAATGCATAGAAATCCTGCTAAGGCTTATTTTTTGGGTAGGTCTTATATTTGGGGAAACACAGTACAATGAAAAGACTTAGTGGTGTCTGAATGGAGAAAACAGAGTGGATACTTCGTGGATGGGAGGGAAGACAGATGTATGGTTTGGTGGGCAGGTGACTTGGGGTGGGTGAGTGGATAGATGAAAGTGTGAATGGACTGCTGAATAGAACTGTGATTGGGTGATGCAGGTGGCTGGTTGGCCAGCTGATGGATGGGTGGGTGGGAGTGAATGTTGTATCAGTGGATGGAACTGTGGTTGGGATGGGGGTGGTTGGATAAGCAAAGGTGATTGAATGAATTGATATGTAGTTGGATGTTTAGATGGATGGCTTGGTGGACAGAAGAAGCAGTTGAGTGAGAGCAGGTGATCGGTAGACAAGGGAATGGATGAGTGATTGAATGGGTGTCTGGATGTTTGAATGGAGGTCTGGAAGTTTGATGGGTGGTTGGATCCATGGTTGGGTGAGTAAAAGAATGGAAAGTTGGTGGGTGGATGGGAGTGAATAAGTGATCTCAAGGAAGAGTAGTTGTTCAAGTGGACATCAGAGGGGTTGCCTGGCTGGAGATGGTGGGGTGGATGAAAGGGTTGGATGGATGAAAAGGTTCAGTGGGTGTTAGAGAAGTTAGGTGAATGAAGGAGTTGGATGAATTTGGATGGATGTCTGGGTGGTTGACTGCGTGGCTGGGTGGATGGATAGGTGACTGGACGGCTGGGTGGGTAAGTAGAACGTGGAGTGGATGGGTGGGTAGAGCGATAATTGGAGAGATGGTTCTTCAGGTGGATAGGAGAAAGGTTGAGTGAATGGAAGGGTTAGTTCAACGGAGGGTCTGGGTGTGGCTGAGTGGATGGATAAGAGGATGGACAAACGGAAAGACGGCTGGGTGAACACCAGCTTCTGGAGCTCATCCAATTAACCCCCTAAAAGTCACGGAAGAACCCCTGATGGTAAAAGAAACAGAAACAGAATTGAAGACAGGGTTTCTTTAGTTGACCACTTACCCGACTGGGGCCCATCCCATTCTCCCCCTCCTGAAGTCCTACCTGGAGGCGGCGATCTCGGCCTTCTGACGCGCAATAGCGGCGGCGCGCTGGGCGCCCTCCACGCTGCGCTCCACCTTCTGGCGGACCTTGTTGCTCTTCAGCGGCAGCATGCGGCGCTTGGTGCCCTTGACCAGCACGTTGTGGCGGTACTTGCCTTCCTCGCGGTGCCCATCGGGCAGCGTGGTGCAGCCGTAGCCGTGGCGCAGGTTGTCCAGCCACTCGCCCTCGTAGCGGAGGCCGCTGGAGCGCTCGCTCACGCCGAAGCCCGAGCGCTTGTCATTCTTCCATTCGCCCATGTAGGTCTCCGTGGTGGTGGCGTCGATGTCAGCTTCGAAGGGCGCAGCCTCGTCGGCGCCCTCGGCACCCTCGCCCAGGCTGGCGGTGGAGGCGGCGTCGCTGGCGCCCGAGCTGAGGTCGCTCTTGAGGAAGCTGACACGGCTGCGCTGGCTACCCAGGGATGTGCGCGACTCCGTGCGCCGCAGCTTACCCAGCAGCGCGCCCCGCTGGAACAGGCTGCCACCCTTGGGCGCCCGCGTCACCGCGTCGGCATTGGCCAGCAGGCTGAGCGCGAAGCCACCACGCGGGATGGCGGGCGAGGGCAGCGTCGGGCCATCGGAGGCCGGCGAGGTGGGTGAATCCGGGGCCACCGTGCCATTGCTGTGCTCGCTGCGCAGGGACGACAGCGACGTGCGCAGTGGCGAGCGCACCACCACCGCCATCCCGTAGGGCACGCTCTGGCGCACCCCGTAGCCGTGGCGCATGCCATTTGTGAACTGGCCTTGGTACGTCCCTGTAGACAAGGAGAGGACCCGTCAGTGGGGCAGCACGACGCATCCCCGGACGTGCACAGTGACCTGGGTGTGCAAGGTGGGGTGGTGCTGAGGGGAGCACAGCCATCTGGGAGGGGGCAAAGGGTGCCAGGCTACTGTGCGTATGTGAGTCGGCAAGCCAGGAGGAGTTTGCAAGGTGGTGTGACTTTTCCTCTGCCGGAAACACAGAGGAAACACGCAAGGTCACGTGTTTCCTCTGCTGGAAACACGCGAGGTCACAAGTGTGCAAGATAAGGTGAGGTCGTGTGAGCCACAGTGTAAATACTCAAAGCTGTGTCAACTGGCAAGGCCCTGTCAGTCTGTGGGGTTTAAGGTACGTGTACAGTTAGTTACCTTAACATCTCAAGTGCTATGAACATTCAAGGTCATGAAAGGATATGCCAGGGAGTTTGCTTAGTGGTGTGAGTGTTGGAGAAAGTGGGGCTGTAAGTGCGTGTACATGTACAAGATTGTGTTTACAAGACACTTTTGAGGCTATGCATGTCGGTGTCTTTTGTTCATGAATGTGCAGGTTGGTGTGTACACAGTGGAGTGAATGCCTGAGGTCCCATGGAGGTGACCTTAGGTTCAGAGTGTGCAGGGCCAATTGAGCGTCAAAGAACAAATACGAGGCACTCCAGGCTGAGTGCAGGAGGTTGTGGCCACTGGTGACACTAAGACTGTGTGAAACCAAACATAAAAGAAAAGCCAAAACACACGCACACAAAACAAAGATAGTGGTGTGTCCCATCCAGGGAGTTCCTTCTGAATGTACCAAGTTAGATTATGACACTGCACTGACTCTTCTCACTCAGATGAAAAGCTGAAGTGCTTCATGGCCCACAAGACCCTGCTTGACCTCATCCCCCCCCCACTCCTATTCCCCTCTCTTCCTATTCTCTCTTCTCCCTCACTCTGCTCTGGCCACAAAGGCCGTTCCTCCCCCACACTAGCCATGATCCTCCCCCAGGACCTTTGCAAATGCTATTCCCTCTGCCTGGAATCCTCTTACTCCAGATACCTGCATGACTCACCGCCACCTCTCACCCTGCACCACCTTTAAAATGCCACTTTCTCAGGAAAGCCTTACCTGACCAGACTACTTAAAATTAAAGTCTCTGCCCAGGGTTTTAGATCTCCTTTCTTTGCTTTATTTGTCCTCATAGCATATCTACTGTAATATATACGTTGCTTTTTCTTCTGTTTACTGACTCTCTCCCTTACTGGCACGTAAGTTCCATTAAGGCAGGGAGTCCTTACTCTTTTTTTTGTTGTTGTTATTCACCTTCATATCTACAGCAGTACAAAACAGGTACTCAACAAATCTTTGTTGTATGAATGAATGAGCGAGTGAACTGCCCACATTCCGTATCAGTTTATTCTTTCTTCTTTGTCCATCGGAAAACTGCTCTGTGAAAATAACTGGAAACATGTTTTATGGCGACTATTTTATAGAGGAGGAAAAAACTAAGGTTTTTCTCAAAATCATAGCAAGGACAAAGGATTCATCTAAGATGATGGCTAATAAATATGCCAACGCCAAAACTCACATCCCTCCGTGTCTAGCCCTGCTCCTTCCACCACTTCTCGAAAGAAAAAAATAGGAAAGGAGAAAGTGAACAAGAATAGAGCAGAGAAGATGGAAAACTTGGGGAAAGAGAGAAGACATGTAATCTCTGGGTTGGACAAATCTGTGAAATTAAATCAGCCAACCTACCTTTAGCTTAAAATTGGCAAGAAATGGGCTGACGTGGTCCCTTTAAGCTCAGGAAAAAAACTGAGATTGCAACAGGAGAGCCGCTCTTGGCCACCAGTTGGGGAGGAAACGGCCAGGCTATATTAGGAAACTTACAAGCAAGTGGCAAGAGGCACAGACACCCAAGGGAGGCTGGGAGTGACAGGGCCCTGGGAAGGGGGAAAAGCCAACTGCTGGGGCCATCCCCAGCCTGACTCTCTCTAAGACAGGACCGTTCTCCCTGGGGACAGGAAGAACGCATTCACAGAAGGAGAGAAGAAGGACCCCGCAGAGGGGCTGTCTGCAGAAGGCAGACAGTGATTCACTTTGGGCTGCCCCCGTCCCTGGGCTTTGGAAACCCTGGAGGGCTTCCCATAGTCCTCAAAGCAAGGACCAAGATCCTTGGCAGACCCCAAAGCCTGCCTGGGCTGCCCCTGCCACCTCCCCCACCTCACCTTGAACTGCTCTCTAGTCACACTGGCCTTCCCACCACAGGGACTTTGCACATGCTTTCTGCTTTGCTCTTCTCCCCCTTCCCCTCCCCAACTTGTATTATAGTTCAGGCTGCAGCTTAATTGTGACTTAAATGAGGAAGATTCCTTGAGCCCTGTTCTGAGTACTGCGAGAAGCAGACACATCCTATCATGCCACCCTTCTTCACAGCGCTTCCCCTAGTGCACTTGTACAATTATTTTGATCCTCTGCTCATCATAAGCCTTCCCTTACCTGCTGTTGGCTTCTGAGAAGGAAGGAGTCGTATCTAGTTTATTCTCATTATGATCCTAGCACGGAGTACAGTTCCCAGGCCCAAGATGCCTTCAGCAAACAAATGATGAATTCACAACTATCTTTTCCTGACTGTCCTTTGAGGGGCAGAAACCACATCTTTTTTCTTTTCATAACTCAGCGTGCAATAGGGGCTCAACACGTGGATGGCAGTGACTGCCAGGGGTGTTCAAGCCTAGACTGAGCACCTCAAACCCTGAGATTTGTTGGGGTCCATGAAAAAGGCTGGTGAAGATTGTAATAAAGGTAAATACAGTCCCGTCCCTGAAACAAGGCTCCTGAATTCAGTAGAACCTGAATATAGCCTTGTCCCTGCAGTTGCTCTGGTTTGGTGTAGAATAACATGGATTTTAACCTTGACACTGAGTTAGTGCTAAAACATGCATCAATTATTTAAGCCTGCTGAGCCTCAGTGGGCCCTTCTATAAAATGGAGGTGGTGATGCCTACTTCATTTGGTTATCACTCATTCCTTTGGATTTGACAAGTATTTGCTACAGACCGCACCAGCAGCTGGGGTTACAGTAAACACGGTCATTGCCTGCAAGGGGCTTAGAGTTTAATGCCAGGAATAGACTAAATGTAATTAACCAGTCACAAAAAATAAACATATGGCAGCCACAGCAATGGTCCAAATGAGAGGTCATGCTTCAGGTTTTGAGTGGCAGGGAGTGGGGAGGATTGGTTGAAGATTAGATAAACTAGACATGCCAGTGCCTGGCCCCCAGCAAGTGCTCCATAAAGGCTAGCTTTGTGGCAAGTCAGAGTCTTTACACAGAGAAACTGGCCCAGAAAGGCTTAACTAGAAAGATGAAAAGGGCCCAGGGAAGACAGAATTCAAAGAGAAAAAGTAAGACCAGCTCCAATTTTCTGCCTAGGTTAAGTTGCTTGTATAAAAGCATGTCTGGCCTCTGAGACATCCAGATCTTCCTGGTCTGGGCCCACCTCTGATTCAGTGAGAAGGCCTCAGAGCTTCAGTTCTTGGCAGGAAGAAAATGTTAGGTTCTGTTCATCTGCCTGCACGTTCCTAAACACACACTACAGAATAGTTTGGGGAAGCCAAAGCTACGGCACAAGATCCACCTGCTTGGCCAAAGATTATAACTTACTTAATCTGTATGTTTGAGTTTTTTAAGGCATCTTAGATTATTCTAATGTGCTCCCTGGGTTAGGAGCTGTAAAACCTCTCCACTGACCTCCAATCAGCCAGATTGCTCTGTTCCTCTATAAAACCATCTAACTGATGTCCTTAGCCCATGGATGCTCCCGGCTGGTAGGCTATGCCCTCATGCTTCTGTGCCCAAGACTATTCCTCAACTTGTTTACTTTAGTTGTGTTTGTTATTGAGATGATGTGATTTATTATTTATCATGTAAACCAATGAAATATGAAGATACCAAAAAATAAAAGAAAGAGGGTTGTTATTTATCTGAAACCCAAATGTTTTTGGATGTCTGTGAAAGAGAGTCCCCGAAAACATGTCCTCAAATTCAGTATGAATTAAATAACTATAAAAAATTGGAAGTGAAATTATAAAATTTACACATTTTCTATGTTCAGGTAGCTTTGCCAGAGTCTTGAAGGTCCCACTCCACTTTGAAGAAAACAAAATAAACAGGAAGGTATAGATTATATGCCATGGGCATGCATGAAAGATAATAAGAAACTCCATTCGATAAAGACATTATCATCAAAAGATCAATGGATGAAAAATAAAGGTTGAGGCTTGACACCTGTAGCTCAGCGGCTAGGACGCCAGCCACATACACTGGAGCTGGCAAGTTCAAATCCAGGCCGAGCCTGCCAAACAACAATGAAAATTACAACAAAAAAACAGCCAGCATTGTGGCAAGGGCCTGTAGTCCCAGCTACTTGGGAGGCTGAGGCAAGAGAATCGCTTAAGCCCAAGAGTTTGAGGTTGCTGTGAGCTGTGACACATAGCACTCTACTGAGGGTGGCATAGTGAGACTCTGTCTCAAAAAAAAAAAAAAAAAGAAATAGAAAGGTTAAATAACTATACATGATACACATATGTGATTTAAATTTAAAAGTATAATATATGTATCTTTTTTTTTTTTTTTTTGAGACAGAGCCTCAAGCTGTCCCTCTGGGTAGAGTGCCGTAGCATTACAGCTCACAGCAACCTCCAACTCCTGGGCTCAAGCGACTCTCTTGCCTCCGCCTCCCAAGTAGCTGGGACCACAGGCGCCCGCCACAACGCCTGGCTTTTTTTTTTTTTTTGGTTGCAGCCGTCATTGTTGTTTGGCGGGTCTGGGCTGGGGATTCGAACCCGCCACCTTAGGTGTACGTGGCTGGCGCCTTAGCCGGTTGAGCTATAGGCGCTGAGCCTATATGTATCTTTTTAAATGTTTCTTTGCTTCTACTGACTCATTCAGTTAACCAATTTACTATTGCTCTTGATGACATCAGGTACCAACAGTAAGGGCTTCTACTGTGATTTTTAACATCAGTCTGAATACATTTGCTTTGACACAGAGGTCTGTCTGTCTCAGAAGGAAGCCACTAGATGGACTAAGGCAAGGAAAATAAGAAAATAACCCTATGCCAATGGCCTTGGCATGTGATCTTATGTGAGACTTTCCCATGGGGTACGAATTTGAGGTTTGGATGAGTTTAGCCTGGAGGAAACTGTACTTTTTTTTTTCTTTCACGGAAATGGTGCTTGTGGTCTGAGACCCTGGATACGCTGCCTCTGTCCTGTCTGTAGACATTTTTCCAACATGTTTGTGCGGGTCATTCAGTTCCAACCCAAAGGGGTCAACATGGGGGCATAGAGCCTCTGGAAAATAATCCCTGCCCTACAAACTACTGTTCCATTAAGCCAAGATCTTCAAAAGTGTGTTTCTCAAAACTTGGGTTTTCGTGGGAGAAGAAAACACAACAGTTCTGAAGGCAAGAGAGTTTGAGAAATTCAAAGTTAAATAATGTGAAAGGTTTTCTTATTGTGGGACTTGTCAGAATCCTTAATATGCCGATGAGTACCATGAATGTCCAAGTGCAGGTGTTAATCAGAAGAAACTTTTTGCAGAACATCCACCAAGATTTGTGTTCCGTGGAACCCACTTGGCACAAAAGCAGTTCTCCACTTTGTTGACATAACAATTTTGTTCCAGTGCCTAGTCCTCCTTCACAGATTAGAAAAAGCGAAGCCTGTCTCCAAGTCTGCTTTAAGCCAGACTTTCAGGTCTATCCTCTTTGCCTACGATTGATTGAAGCATGAGTATGGGATGAAATCTGACATGGAGACTGAGAGAAATTCAGCTGGATGGGGAATCAGGGGAGGCAGAAAAGACATTTCTGTTTTTACGAAGAGATACATGTAGAGAAGCACACCTTCTGCTGCTGGATGTTGATGCATCTGGAGGTGATGCCTGGAGCTGTGGCAACCACCATGGGGCCAAGAGGAGAGTAAATTGAAAACAAAGCTGACATTCTGTGGATGGCAGAGTAAAAAGGTGGCAGGAACCTGGGTCCTTGTTCACACTGTTGAGCCTCTGAATTCACGAATCCTAGAACTGCTCTATCTCTGGGTTCTTATTTATATGAGATCCTAAATATCCTTATTGTTTAAGTCTGTGCTATCCAATGTGGTGGCCACTAGGCACAAGTGGAAATTGAGGAGCACTGAATTTCAAAGAATTTTTACAAAAATAATGTAAAATATTTCATTAATAACAATACATTGATTACACACAGAAGTGATATTTTGGATAATAGGATAAATAAAACATGTTATTAAAATTAATTTCGCCTTTTTAAATGTGGCCACTAGAAAATTTAAAATTACATATGTCGTTCATGATATATTTCTCTTGAAAAGGACTAGTTTAAGTCATTTCTGTTACCTGCAGGCAAAAAAAATCTCAGCAGATACAGGTATCATTCTGATTTTACAGCTGGAAAAACTGAAACTAAGAATTTCAGTGACTTTCTCATGATGACACAGTGTGGCAGTTGTTGGCAGTCCCAGCCACATGCTCTGACAAGTGCTTATACCTCAAAGAATCTGAGAACATCCCTTCCAAGTTAAAGGTTCGGAAGTCCTCACCCAAACCTCAGCACTGAAAAAAATCATGACTATTTTAGAAACCCAAGTGCTATAGTTTGGATGTTTGCCCTTCCAAACCTCATTTGGAAATTTCCTCCTCAGTGTTGGGGCTGATACAAGGTTTCTGGGTCACGATGGTGGATCTCAAATGAAGCGATGAATGCTCTCCCTCAGAGTGTGAGTGAATTCTCGCTTTATTAGTTCCCTAGAGCTGATTGTTAAGACAAGTCTCTCTCTCTCATCTCTGCACATGCCAGCTCCCCTTCTCCCTTCTGCCATGAGTGGAAGCAGGCTGAGGCCCTCACCAGAGAGAGGCAGACACCCAATCTTGAAATTTCTAGCTGACAGAATCATGAGCCAAATAAACATTTGTTCTTTATAAAGTACTTTTATACCTTGGGCCTTCTTTTATAGCAGTGCTTTTCAACACTGATGTGCCATGGGACCGTCTGAGATGTTCCATGAAAATTTTTAAAGATTAATTAAATTATTTTCAATAGAAGTTCAAAGCACAATATTTCCTTTTCCTTTACTCTTTTTTTTTTTAAATCAACATAAATGTGCTGTGAGATCAAAAAGGTTGCAAAACACTGCTTTCTAGCAACCCAGAACAGACTAAGACTCTAAGGAAAGGCTAGAGGTCCAGAATCCACTTTGAGACAGAAAAGAGACACGTGGACCAGCCCAAGGGATTCTGCCTCCAAATACAGAATGGACGCTGAGCATACTATCCCATCTTCCAGTGACACCTTCTTATTTGTAGGAAATTGTCTGAGGTTGGAATATCAGTGTCCCTGGGTGCTATGGTTTAAATATTTGCCCACCCCCAACCTCACGTTGAAATTTAATCTCTAACGTAGCAGTATTGAGAGGTGATTGGGACATGAGGGCTCTGCTCTCATGAATGGGTTGATCTATTCCTGAATTAATGGGTTCACGGGTTATCATGGGGTGAGACTGGCAGCTTTCTTAGAAGAGGAAGAGAGTCTCACCAGCAAGAAGCCCTCACCAGATGGATCCCCTTAACCTTGGACGTCCCAACCTCCAGAACTGTAAAAATTAATTTCATTTCTTATTAATTATCCAGTTTCAGATATTCTGCTGAAGATGGACTAAGACATGGGGAACTGAACAAAGGTGGAAAGAAATAAAACAGGACTTGCTTCTCTCCAAGCATCTCCCTTGCCTGTGGATGTCCCGACCGGACAGTCCAGTCCCTTTGTGATCTGGTTCTGACTCATCTCCCCAGGTTTGTCTTCCCACGTCCTTTGAAGCCCAGTTTCAAAGCCACTTTCCTCCCTCCAAACCCTCATTACCTGGGACATTTGTCACTTCATAATTCCTAGGGCCACCCTCTTGTCTACATCTTGTCTATTTATCTACCAGCCATTCCTCGTCATTCTTCAAGTCCTCCCACATAGTATCAGATGTTAGCATGAGATGGATCTTTCAGCAGCCCCAGGGAAATATCATTAACAGATTTCACACAGGGCGTAAGACAGAAAGCAGCAGGTGTGGAGTGAGCACCAGAGGGTCCAGGATCAGCAGCTCTTGTTCAAGCACACCAAGATCAGACCAGGTAAATCAGAAAAGCACACTGTGAACAGGTATGCCTATTCCTCAGATGTCATCTAGATGTTCCTGAATAGAGGAGACTCATCCTAGCTTGGCTCTGGTCTGCCTTGAAAAAGTCTATGGACCAAGAATCCCAGAGAAAATAAGTCAGGGCTGAGACAGTGTAGGGGGCAGCAAAGAACAGTGGAAATTGCCTGGAAACAGACCTGACTCTAACTATCCCTTTAACTTTTCCACTTCTCTTGATCTCCACCCCATCCATCTAGTCCAAGCCATCCTCATCTTCCCTGGCTGACTGTAGTGGTATCCCCCCTGCACCCCCTACTTCTGTTGAGCCTTGGTTGCTGCCAAAGTCACCTTCTTTGTAAGATGCAGATCTCAACAGGCTACTCCCCCTCTTAAGACCCTGCAGTAGCTTCCCAGTGCCGGAGGATTATCTGAGACCAGGATCCCTAGGGGAGAGAGTCTGAGGCTGAGGCTGCCTGGGGGTGATTCTGAAGGTAGAGCTCTGGGGAAGAACACCTGTAAGGAAGGAAGCAGGAGTTGGTGGTGGCAGAAGTTGCACATCTGCTACAGAATCTCCAACTGATCCCAAGGGAATCTCTTGAGCTAGAATAACTCTTCTGGGTTGCCCAAAACTGAAGCAAGGGGGGCCAGGTCTTTATATTCCTATCGTGAACAATCATTGGCAATGGCTGGGACCCCTTTCAAGGGAGTGCAGTGCCCAGCTAAGAAAAGCCAGCAGCTGACACCCCTGGCATCTGAGGGATTAAGGCCCTTGGTCCTGAGGAGTGTTTCAGGCTGTACCCCAGAACTTCATCAGAAGGATGAAGTGCAAACTCCTCACTGTGACCTCCCAAAGCCCTCATGACAATCTCCCCAGCCTTGCCGACCCCACTCCTCTTCCATCTCTGTGCTCAGGACTTTTCTGGAACATGACATGCTTGGTCCATGATCTAAAACCAGATCTCTTGCCTCAATTGCCCTTTCAACTCTGCCTTGCCTTAAAGAGCTGAATACCCCAGAGTGGGGAGGAGAAAAGGAGGACCATCTGGGATGATTCTGAGCCCAGATTCTGGAGAACTCTGCTTGGACATGCATTTGCTGTTCCTTCTGACTCCCCACCTTGTGGTCACCAGGTTGACCCCTATCCATCCTGCAGATCTCAGTTCAGACATCACTTCCTCAGGGAAAACTTCTCTGGTTACCAGGCCAGGCCAGTTCCCCTGTTATCTGGTCTACTCTTCCCATGAGTTCTCACTGTGTAATTAGGCATCTGTTAGACTCAGTCTCTGCTGTTAGAATGCAGGCTCCTGAGGACAGGGACCAAGTCTGTCTTGATCACCACAGCCTTCCCTGAACTCAGTGCAATGACTATCACATCAAGGGCATTCAGCAGACGCTATCAAATGAATTAACGAGCACCCTGCCCTGGTCAAGTTCTGTCTGAGTCCATCTCCTCTCGGTAAAGTAAGCATAGCAAGTTTACCTTATATGGTTGCTGCGAGGATTACATGGGCTGTCTAGCAGAGATTTCAGGCTCTCAGCAAAATGTTGGCTCCCTTTGCTTCAAGGAAAAAGACTGTGGGGTGACCAGTCATCCCAGTTTGCCTGAGACTGAAGGGTTTCCCAAGATGTGGGATTTCTGTCTACTCCTGAACTACCAGGACAGTTCTAAGCAAACTGAGATAGTTGGTCACCCTAAAATTGCATGAGAAGGAAAGAAGGCATTTCTTATTAACACAATATTCAGAGGACTACTGGTAAACTAGCTTTTCAGGAAAAACAAAGCAGCCAACCTTGATTTGAAGCACTAGCCAATTTCTTTCATGATCCATAGGAGCTGGCACCGGTGCCCTACATTTAATATGAACTATCAGATTCCTGATCTCTGCCAATGTGCAACATAGTCATAGGCAACCTCAACTCTGGTAAGAGACAATATCTCAGTCCTGAGGAGGTCCCAGCTGAAGTGTAGCTTAAAGACCATCTAGCCCTAGGCAATCAGTAATCTGTTACTATGTGGACACCTCACCACATTTTCCCCATCCTGTGTCCAACAGCAGACATTGCTAATAGATCTTGATGCTGAATCCCCATTATGGCTTCACCACCTCTGTAGATAGACACAGCCAACTAACAAGCATTGCATGTGAAAGAAAACTGGAAAACTGTCTCACATTTAGGGGTAAATGGGGTCCTACTCCTTCATTATATAAGGCTTAGTTTGAGAGAGGGACCTGGCCAAGGCCACACAGCCAGGCAGTAGCTCAGCTGGGACTAAAACCAGATCTCTTGCCTCAATTGCCCTTCAACTCTGCCTTGCCTTGAAGAGCTGAATACCCCAGAGTGGGGAGGAGAAAAGGAGGACCATCTGGGATGATTCTGAGCCCAGATTCTGGAGAACTCTGCTTAACTCCTTCTGGAGCCCTTTGGCACCCTGAAGGCTTCTTATCATGTCTACATGTAAATATTGCTTGTGTGTTAGGAAGGCAATACTTTTCAAAAATTATAAAAGTCATTATGCTTTTACAGAGGAATACATAAAATAAAGGATCTCTGTACTGTCATCTCCCTAGAGGTGACCTCTGTTAGCACTTTAGGTCCTTTCAGACCTTCGCCTATTCATTTATGAGTATATCCATATAGATGAAAAAGTTCACTGTTTCCATTACCACTACCTCCATCTCTTAGAACACTACCTAGCACGTAGTAGGCACTCAATAAATATTTGTCAAATGGATTTTGTTCATTTAGAATGCCGAGATCCCTTTCCATCTGAGTATAGGTGGGTCTACCTCTGTCTTTTTACATGGCTTCTGTACTTTATCACATGGTCTCATGAATTAACTCAAGTCCCTTTGGTGAGCGTTTAGGTTGCATTACATTTTCCCCTTAGCAATCCCAGGCCTCGCTCTCTGGCTCGCCTGCAAAGCTGGCAGCAAAGTCTCTTCCCATGGCTTCCAAATGCTGCTGTCCATCAAATCTCCCCAGTCTCTGGTTTCCTGGGATCACCAGCAGACAACCAAAAGCAGAGGAGCTGGCAGCATTTGTGACGGCTCCTGGGGGCAGGGTCCAGTTGCAGTGGGTGGATGACAAGTCCCTTCGCCTGCAGGGGTCCTTCACGCCCACCCCCAGAGGCTGCTGCCACAGATGGTGCCCCACAGCTCATACAAGAAGCAGAGGATTAGCCAGGTGACATCGCATGGGTGCTGACAGCCTGAGGCCTGAGGCTTGTGGCCTGGGTGAGAGCCCCTTTGCCAGGCCCTGGGTCAGCTCAGCACTCCTGAAGGCCTGGGAAACCAGAAGCCATTGAGTGTGCAGGAGGAGAAGGGGCCATGTGCAGAGGGTCTGGGTTCAAAAGGAGACCCACCCCGCCTGTGCACAGGCCTGCTCACAACCCACGTGCCTGCGGCATGTCTAACAGGCCTCTCTCACCCATACTGTCCAACACTGAACCCCCAAGTTTCCCTAACATACCCTCACCCCATCTCAGTTCATAGTAATGCCTGGGGACCCCCTTGAGTCTTCTTTCTCTCACTCCTCCCCACAAAACCTAGCAGCTCTTCCTTCAGAGTGCCACAGCTCACCACTTGGGCTGCTATAAGATGATGTTCTCAGCCACCATCCTCTCTCATCCATGTTATTGCAATAAACTCACTACCTAACAACACTGCCTCCCCTTAACCCCGGCTCCGGACGGTCTTTTCTTAATATAGTAGCTAAAGAATTCAGATCCTGTCACTTTTGTGCTTCCCATTTTTCTCAGCATAAAAGCCCAAATCTTCCAATGGCCCACAAGGCCCTGCATGAACTATCCTCTCCCCACAGCCTCCTGGCAGGAAGATTGTATAAATGATGTGTTCTTCTCTGCACATCCCATCACAGGCATATGCTGTCAGTTTGTCTGGTCACTGATGATGTGAAATTTGATCACTTTGGTAAGAAGGTATCCATAAAGTATTCCGATTTAATTAAAAATAAAAGCAATAGAAACATGATACAAGCCAACCAGGTTGCACAGAGGCCTTGCGTCTTGGTGTGTGGCCCCCACTCCACACTGTCCATAATGATAGTCAACCAGCACAAGTGTGAAGGCCTCCAGGCACGGGTGCTCACAGTGGCCTGGAGGAGGGCATTCTAAAGGTCCTACTGGCCCTGGATTGCTCTGTGGGTTCTGCCAGGCTTGGGTCTGTGTCAGTCAATGCTCTTCAACTACCCTCTAAACAGAAAGGGGAGTGGAAGTTACATAGCAGGTGAGAGGACCAGACCCAGCCACCTACCTCCCTACTTCTGGTTTGGGAAAGGGATGAGAGAGAACTAGGACAGCCCTCTAGTACAAGACAGGAAACATCCATGTCCCCCGCACCCTGCACTCCACCCTCATCAGCCAGGGTCCTCAGAAAATGAGACTCAACATTCCTCACAAGGGTGTGGCTGGCAAGGCCTGGTCCTGGGAACAGCTGCTAGGGGCGAGGAATTAGTAGGCCCTGGAAACAAGCAAGCTCAAGGGATCCCAAAGGTTTGGCCTTGGAGAGGGGCATGTCTGCAGAGATTTGGCCAACTGGACACGTGAATGACTGAGAACAAGGCCACGGAGAGGAAAGACTAATTATGTCTGCTTTCCTGCCTTGCAGAGGGTCTGCTCTGCTCCCCTGGGGTCTCTGGATCATGCCAAGAAGCTGCCGAGGTAGCAACTCAGCTGGCTGTCACGCTGACCCCTGGCTGTGAACTGGGACATGAGATTTTCAAGATGGGGTTAAATTATGCTGATTCTACATTCGAAATGGAATCCTGCCTGGCATGGATTCCATCGATATTAGCAGGACTAAGCAAATCAAAGTCTTGTCATCTTAACTGCTCCCAAGCCCAAAACCAGTTTTTGTGTTCATATATTCTCCCAAAGACAGGAAACCTATGGTTCAGGGCACCAGAATTAATTCACCCTTTGGAGTATGAATACAAGAAGAACATATAGTCTAGCATTTTCTATGTGCCAGGCATTCTGCCAAGTGCTTTATACGTATATTTCATTTCATTGTCCCAACCCATATTTTGAAGGAGATTTTAATATCCCCAATGGAAACAAGAAGCGGAAACTCAGAGAAGCTCCATGGCATGTCCAGGCTCACACGGTTAAGAACTGGCACAGCTGGGAGCTGAGCCCTGTCCTGACTACTCTGGAGTCCTTAAGCACCACATCTCCTGTTTAGTGATATCAGATTGTCTTAGGACCTCTACATTTGACTTTTTTAATGGCAACCAATGAATTTTAAATTAAAAATAATGCTCCTTTTAAATCAAAAACAAAAAACTTTACTTAGAACTAAGACATTAGGCTTGGCGCCTATAGCTCAACCAGCTAAGGCGCCAGCCATGTACACCTAAGGTGGCGGGTTCTAATCCCCAGCCCGGACCCACCAAACAACAATGACAGCTGCAACCAAAAAATAGCCGGGAGTTGTGGCGGGCACCTGTGGTCCCAGCTACTTGGGAGGCGGAGGCAAGAGAGTCGCTTGAGCCCAGGAGTTGGAGGTTGCTGTGAGCTGTAATGCCATGACACTCTACCCAGGGGGACAGCTTGAGGCTCTGTCTCAAAAAAAATAAAAATAAAAAGAACTAAGACATTAGGCTGGGTGCAGTGGCTCACAACAGTAATCCTGACACTCTGGGAGGCTGAGGCAGGAGGACCACTTAAACTCACAAGTTTAAGACCAGCCTGAGCAAGGGCAAGATCCTGTCTCTACTAAAAATGAAAAACTGAGGCAAGAGGATCACTTGTGCCCAAGAGCTGGAGGTTACTATGACCTATGATGCCATGACACTCTAGCAGGGCAACAGAGTTAAACTCGGTCTCAAAAGAAAAAAAAAAACAAACTAAGACATTAATTTAGCAAGGTAAAAAAAGATTCTAAGTCAATAATTTGGCAAGGTAAAAAAGGATTCTAAGAAAAACTGAATAACTGAAAAAAGTGAAGACATGAATAACTGAAAAAAATAAAAATGTAAATGCCATTTGCAATATCATAAAAAAGCCAAAAATACTTAGGGATAAAATTAACAAAAGATGTGCAAGACATTGAAAACTTCAAAACATTGCTGAGTGACATAAAGACCTAAATAGGGATTATATATATATACACACACACCATGTTCGTGGGCTGGAAGACACTCCACTAAGATGTCCATTCTCTCGACATGGTCTATAGATCTAATACAGTCTAAATCAGAATCCCCACAGGCTTTTTTAATCAACTGACAAGCTGTATACGTTTTTATAATGTATACAGCAATGGAAATGACCTATACTAATCCAGTCTCGAATAAGAAGAACAAAGTTGGATGATTTATCCTATCTGATTTTAAGATAATATAATATAAAGCTATGGTACCCAAGGCAGCGTTTTAACATTGGCATAAAGACAGACAAATAAATCAATAGCAAAGATATTTGGGGGGGAAGCAAACAGATAAATAAATATAGAGATGAAGTTCCTTCAAGCTTTTCTCTGCAAGGAACACATCTCCCAGGCCCAGAGAATGTGACACCAGGTACTACTGCTCGGTCCTCTATTCTGGCAAGATCACTAGTTCCATGGACTAAAATGAACTTAAGTCATCAGCTTTGGACAGGAGAAAGAAAACTGACTCCAGAGAACAGAAGCTTGGGTTTTTGACCCAATTACCATGGTTAAATACAAAAGCGTCATCTTTTCAGCATGGAATCACAATGATGAAAGCACTGCCACACACCAAACGTCAGCGCTTCCCCATACCAGGGCATTATTTCATTCTGGCCACAAGATGGAATAAAAGCGAAGACAGCAAGCGCTGCCTATAGGAAGGGAAATACTGTTTTGTGATGGCTTATTTCAGTTTTCCCTGTCTGTAGATCCGTGTAGGTATAGAATTCCAGTGTGAAATACATATGTTATAGTCAAGTTGTAATCATAAAAGTTGGAAAGGCATTAGTGTAGCAGATAAGAGAGTTATTAAGAAACCTAATACAATGCTTGTAAGGTTCTTAGCACAGAGCCTGGCACTCGGTAAAGACTCAGTAAATGGTAGATGCAGTTATGACTATTGTCAAGGCCAGCTTCATGGGTGTTGGAACTAAGTAGCTGAATGGGGCCTGGCAATTAGAAGGTTCCTGTGCTTGGGTTATTATTATTATTATTATTAATTATTTTGAGATAGATTCTCACTTTGTGGCCCTAGGTAGAGTGCCATGGCATCATCTTAGCTCACAGCAACCTCAAACTCTTGGGCTCAAGAGATCCTCATGCCTTAAGCTTCCTGAGTAGCTGGGGCTACAGGTGCCTGTCACAATGCCCAGCTACTTTTTCTATATTTTTTTACTAGAGATGGGGCTTCGCTCTTGCTCAGGCCAAACCACCTTGAAATTCTTAATGATTTTAAAGAGGGTCCCCTCGTTTTCATTTTGCACTGGATCCCACAAATTACACAGCCAGTCTGGATTCTTTTGGATTATTTTGTATCATTATTTATCATTTATTAAAAATACATACTAGGACTACAGAATATTTAATTACCCCTTATCATCAAATGCCATCGCTGCCTTATTAGATAGAGGAGCTTGAGCAAAATATTTATAAGATCTCTGTCTCAGTTTCCTCATCTGTAAAACAGGAGGAATAAGAATACTTTCCCGTAAGGTTGTGGTGAAGGTTGAAATAACACAAGACATCAAGGGCCAAGAACAGCGCCCAGCACATAGTAAGCACTCCACACATGTTAACGATATCATCATTGGCTTTATGGAAAAAAGTCAACCTCAGGCCTGGTTTTTCCACTGCACCTTTTGGGGAATGGATTATTAAACGAATCCTTGGTTCTGGAACTTACTTGAGCACTAGATTACTTTGACCATCGGATGAAACATCGCCCAGAAAAACAGAGTCCGTGCACAGGGTGCATATCCTGCCTGAAGTCTCAGCGCATTCACCGGCCTCCGAGGCCAAGGCAGAGACCCCAGGTCAGGAACCTCAGCCAGGAAGGTGCACCAATGGCCCTGGGAGTGCTGGAGTCCCTCTGGGATGGCCAGGTGGCCTAGTAGCACTCACTCCTTCAGGGCTCGGGTGTGTGCCTGCCTTAAGTCAGCAGCTATTTTTAGCTTTGCTATATATGGCCAGGGGAGGAATGAGGGCTATAGGAGGGGGAGGGGTGCCAAGAAGTTTACAACAGCCTGCAGGACAGGGAGGGTCTGTGGGGGTGGGATTGACAGGAGCTTTGAAGGAGATGCCAGGCGTGGTCACCTTAGAACAGTGGTTTTCAAACTTAATCTGCCATGATCGGAAGTAAGAAATACATTTAATATCACAGCACACACATAAATACAGGCATTTAAAACACACATAGGTTATCTTCCTGAATTGAACAATCATTTCAGAAAATAATACTTTGTCTCTGTGAAATACTCTGTTATTTTCTATTCTGTTCTCTTTTTTTGAGACAGAATCTCATTATGTCACCCTTGGTACTGTGTCTTCACAGCTCACAGCAACCTCCAACTCTTGGGCTTAAGTGATTCTCTTGCGTCAGCCTCCCAAGTAGCTGGGACTACAGGTGCCTGCCACAATGCCTAGTTATTTTTTTTTTTTTTTTGCAGTTGTCATGGTTGTTTTTAGCTGGCCCAGGCCAGGTTCAAACACTCCAGCCTCAGTGTATGTGGCCAGTGCCCTAACCACTGAGCTAAAGGTGCCAAGCCTATCCTATCCTATCTATTTTCTTTTTCTTTTTCTTTTTTCTTTTTTTTTTTTGAGACAGAGCCTCAAGCTGTCCCCCTGGGTAGAGTGCCGTGGCATTACAGCTCACAGCAACCTCCAACTCCTGGGCTCAAGTGAGTCTCTTGCCTCCGCCTCCCAAGTAACTGGGCCCACAGGCACCCACCACAACTCCCAGCTATTTTTTGGTTGCAGCCATCATTGTTGTTTGGCAGGTCCGGGCTGGGGATTCCAACCCGCCACCTTAGGTGTACGTGGCTGGTGCCTTAGCCAGTTGAGCTATAGGCGCCAAGCCATCCTATCTATTCTATTCTATTCTATGCTACTCTATGCTACTGTACTGTACTGTATTCTATTACTCTACTATACTCTATTCTATTCTATTCTGTTCTAATTCTTTAATTTTGAAAAGTGCAGGTCATGACCCACTAAATTGATTTCACCATCCCCTAGGTTGGAAAACCTCTGTTTTCTTTGGTTTAGAGTAGAATTTGACTGCAAGAAAAGGTGGGAGAATAAGATGCAAGTTTCAGCTTTCTCTCCTGGCTGGACGGCTCTCCTGTTGGACTTTCTACCTCTCCACTGGAGTTTTCTCTCCACCTGGAGTACCATCCTCCATCCTTGTCACCTGATAACTTTTGCACCTACTTTCAGAGCTCAGCACCCCACACACTTCAGGAAGCCTCTTTGAACACCTAATTCTCAACTAGTTGCCACGTTTTGCTCCCTTAGTCCCCCCTCTGCCCCTGCCTAGCACCCAACACTGTCCTGCAGTGCCATTTCTGTTAGATTCTCTGTGAAGGTAGGGCGCTCTTCCAGTCTGTGCATTGCTACACCCCTAGTGTAGCTAGTGCTGGCTTCATTATAATCACTCCAGAAGTATTTATTGGATGAACTAACAATAGTTAATAATCACAAACAGCAACTATCATTTACTAAGATGAGAAACCTTTTGAGAGATTAGTATGGGTCCATTTTATGGATGAGGAAATTAAGGATCAAAGAGATGCAATCACATGGTCAGGCCAGAGCAATAACACAGGGCTACCTGACTCCCAGCTGTTCCTAATCATGGGATCTTATTTATCCACGTTCACTCAGTGCTATCCAGAGGGGAAAGAGCATAGGGTAGATCCCTAACAAACCCTCAGGGGACCGATGACAGGTTGATTAAAGAGATTTTCCAAAGCACTGGCCACATCTAATTTTGGAGAGTTACACTTCATGTGTAGCTCCGGAGAGAGACTCTGTGAGGTTTCCAGGGCCCAGGGATGTGGGGCCATCCCTCATCCAGAAGTCTGAGACACAGGCTTCCGACAAACCAGAGCAGCAGGTATTCTAGCTACCTGTCCCGGAGAGTTCCTAGGAACACCTGGGACAAACCCAGGGCCTACAAAGCCTGGGTGACCCAGTCCATGCCCATGATTGCAAAGTCCACTCCTGCCTGTACCCTTCATTCACTCTGTTCCTACCACCCTGGCCTTCTTGCCATTCCTCAAAGATGCCAGGCCTAGCCCTGCCTCAGGGCCTTTGCATCGACATTTGCTTCTGCCTGAAAGTCTTTACTTCCTCTCTAGGCCTCCCCATCCTGCTTCTGAAAACATCACCCTCTTCCCTCTCTGTTCAGGTCACTACATATGGGCTTTTTTCCTGATTTATTTCTGTCTTCTCCACTAAACCGAGAGTTCCTTGAGGACCTTGTCTTGCTCAATGCCCCCATCCTTAGATGTGGGGGTAGGAACGAAATGCCATGAAGTAGTGCCTAGAACAGAGCAGGTGCTCAGTAATATTGGTTGGGTGAATGAATGAATGGAATTAAAGGTTTTCCTCCCTCCTTTTAGACATATTGGGAGAACAACTCCTAGTTTCCCATTTCTTCTCAAATATGGGAAATATGGGTCCCTGTGACTTACATCCAGACCCCCAACACACACACACACCCCTTATTTTGGAGACAGAGAGCAGGGAAGGGACTTTGGCACATGCCTACAGCGTACCACCTGCTATGGGTAACTGATGCCATGTGAACACTCAAGGATCATCTCCATTTTACAGGCAGAGAAACAGAGGCTTGCTCTCTGCTATGTCCCCAGTGCCTAGCTCACTACCCAGCATAAACATCTGGTGAAATGAACTGCACTGAATTGGAGGGGCTCAGTGAATGGGTCAAAGTCACCAAACTAGCAAGTGGCAGAGCCAGAACTTGTCCTCGGCACTCTTCCCTTCCAGCCAGTGCTATGTAGTGGCCACAGCTGCAGGGATACACCTTATTAATATCCAGACACATTTGAGGCCAAACCCTCACCCAGACACCTACCAATTGGGAGCTCAGATACAAACCTGTCCTGCACCTGCATCCGCTCTTGGTGTGCCCAAGGGCCTCAGTGTCAGCAAACCTTGCACTCCCAAGGTAGTTGCTGCCTCCTCCTGCCACACCTGCCTTGTCCCCAGCCTCACCCTCAGCCCACTCCCACACTACCCACTTGCTGTCCTCAGTTATAAAGAGGGGAGACTAGTAACAAATATAATATCCCACACATGCCTTCAAATGCCAGATATTTTTTTAATTAGCTGGTTTTATCTGTGTCAGTTCCTCTTCCCAGTGCCACACATTGGGAAGACGTCACAGAATTATCCTGAGTCAGAGGATGCTGAAGGACCATTTAAAGCAGAAGCCAGCCAACTTTTTTTCTGTAAAGCGTCAGGTAGTAAATACTTTAAGATTTGTGGCAACCAAAAAATAGCCAGGTGTTGTGGCGGGCGCCTGTGGTCCCAGCTACTTGGGAGGTGGAGGCAGGAGACTCGCTTGGGCCCAGGAGTTGGAGGTTGCTGTGAGCTGTAATGCCACAGCACTCTACTCAGGGGGACAGCTTGAGGCTCTGCCTCAAAAAAAAAAAAAAAAAAAAAAAGATTTGTGAGGGGGGAATGGGTAAAGGGAGGGGGATTAGAGGGATCACTTCTGACGTTTATCTTACAAGGGTACAAGTGAATCTTTCTAAGAGTAGAATGTGAACGTTTTAAAATAATAACTAAGAAAATGACATGAAGGCTGTGTTAACCAGTTTGATGGAAGTGTTTCGGATTGTGTGTGAAAACCCCACACTGTACCCCAGAAGTGCGTTAATGTCATAGTTACCATTCAATTAAAAAAAAAAAAATTTGTGGGACAAAAGAAGGCAAAATTGAGGTTATTATGTAGGGGGGTTCTGTATAATTTCATGTGTCACAAAATACTGTTCTTCCTTTGATTTTCTTCAAATATTTAAAAAATATAAAACCACTCTCAGCTCATAAGTGGCACAGAACAGGCAGCAGGCCAGTTTGGCTGATGGTTTACAGTTTCCTAGCCCCTAATTTAAAGCAACACTTTCTTTCTCTTTTTTTAAAATTTTTTTGAGATAGAGTTTCACTTTGTCACCCTGGGTAGAGTGCCGTGGTGCCACAGCTCACAATAACCTCAACCTCTTGGGCTTAAGCAATACTCTTGCCTCAGCCTCCCAAGTAGCTGGGACTACAGGCACCAGCCGAAAGGCCTGGCTATTTTTAGAGACGGGGTCTCACTCTTGCTTAGGCTCATCTTGAACTCCTAAGCTTAGACGATCCACTTGCCTCGACCTCCCAGAATGATAGGATTACAGGCATGAGCCATCATACTTTTAAAATGTTAACATGTATAAAAAAAAATTGCCTGACAAGCTTGTTCAAACAGTTTTCTAGGCCCACACTCAGAGACTGATTCGGAAGATCTAGGTGTGGCCCCTGAATTTATGTTTCTAACTGGCCTGTCCATGACCACATTTTGAGTACTACCAATTATAAAGCATCCTATTTTATGGATGAGGAAACTGAGGCCCAGATAAATGATATGTCCAAAGTTACACACAATGGATGAGATAATGACATCTGCTCTGTCACAGCACAGGGCTCTTTTGCCACAGAGAACTCCTCTCCATGTCCTTAACCCACTAAATATTCTCATGTTTCTGAGCCTTTATACACACACCTCTCTCTGGGGGGGGGGGTTCCCCAATCCTGGCCTCACCAATGCAACTTTCCCACCAAGATCGAGCTCAAGGTTCCCCTCCACCAAAGCATTCCCTGACATCCTCAAATCCAAATGCTCCTTCCTGCCACAGCACTATACATATGTGGGTATAATGTGTATAACTGCATGCCTATCTATCACTGAAGCCAGGGACTGTGTGTGTCTTATTCCCTTTTTATATCTAATCTTTTGTTCAATGCCTGACTAATAGGAGGCACCACAGAAATATTTATTGAATGAATGAAGGCATGAATGGATGGTGAATAGATAAGCGGATGGGTGGGTGGGTGGGTATGTGGATAGATGGATGGGTGGGTAGGTGAGTAGATAGGTTCGTGGAGAGGTAGATGAGTGGGTGGGTGGATGAATGAACACTCTTCACGACCTATTGCTTGAAACTAGACCCCAATGCTGCCAGAGCATAAGCTACAGCCTATTCCGTGGTGTTTGTGTCTCCAACATGCAAACAGTAGTAGTTACATTTTATTGCGCATGTGTTGAGTGTGTAGGCCTTGTATATGGCAGGCCTTGTATTAAGCACTCCTGCTAATCCTCTCAATAACCTCTTTGTTGGCCTCAACTACGATAAGAAAATGGATGTTCAGAGAGGTAGAGCAGCTTGTTGGTAGTCACACAGCATATCACACCCTAGTCCATGAATATGCCAACTGCCCCTCACCCCTTCTGCCTCCAGCAATGCTCCCCCACCCTCCCTATTCCTTCTCCACCACCCCCTGGCTCCGCAGGCCCCAGGCTGAGCTCACCTCCGTCTGCGTAGGTCTCTGTGCCATAGCCGTCTTGCAGGCCGTTGTTCCAAGTGCCCTCATACTTGGCGCCACTACTGGTGCTCTGGCGGACCCCATACCGTCCCTTGAAGCCGTGTGTCCACTCGCCCTTGTAGAGCCAGCGCCCCTTGGTCTCTATGCCCAGCCCATGCCGTTTGCCTTGGCTCCAGTAGCCCTCGAAGGTGTTTCCGCTGGGCCAGGTGTAGACTCCTGCCACTTCAAAGCCAAAGTTCCAGGAGCCCGAGTATTCGCCCTGGCCCTTGGGGCCGGTGCAGAGTCCGTGACCGTGGGCCTTGCCCCCCTCCCAGCCCCCGCAGTACGCCCCACCATCGTCAAAGTCGAAGCGGCCCCCGCTCATCTCATCATAGCCCCCGACAGCCTCCCGGTCCTCCAGCTTGGGTGCAGAGGGCTCCTCCGGGCTGGGCCCCCAGACTCAGCACCGCGCCCCGGGACGCAGGGAGCAGGATGCCAGCAAAGGCTGACCAAGCCCAGGAGCCGAGTCAGCACCGGGGTGGCTGGTCAGAGCCATGCCCGGGAGCCCCCTTCAGTCAGCCCGAGCAAGGCAGCCCACGGCGAAGGGGGCGGGAAGGAAAGACTCCAAGTCCCTGCAAAGTGTCCGGCGTCTGGCTTCCATGGAGTCCAGGGGGAAACCGTGTGATCCCTTTAAACGGCACCGGGAACGGGTGGTGTGGAGGGGGTCCCAGCCGCTTCAAAGGGGGAAGATCCCCTGGTGGACCCCGCCCGAGGCTGGCCCCCTTCTCGGCAGCGGTGGGTGTGCGGGCCGGTCTGTGGCTCCGCCGCTGCCCCGCCCCTTTCCCCAATCCTGCCCTCCTCCCAGGACGGAAAGGTCAGTGTTGCCCTAACAAGGCCATTGGATCTCAGAAGCTGCTCCCAAAATAACCCCCTGGCCAGCCCTGCCTCCTTCAAAGAGCTAAGGAGGGGTATTTCAAATCGGGCGGTGCTGCTGTCCCGTGCCGGCTGGAGAGATGAGGAAGGAGGTTGAGGGCTAAGCACAGGCAGCCCCTGGGACTCGGTATCTGTTCTTCCCAGGGGTGAGAGCTCCCTTGCACCCTGAGTCTCCGGGTTTGCATGCAGGGAGGGCGCGGGAGTTCGCAGAGGGAGGAGAGGGGAAGACTCGGAGAACACCCAGTCCTGGAACACTTAAAATCCCCCAGAGCGTAAAGGCTGGCAACTCTCAGCCCCACCACCACTCACATGCCCCAACAGGACCTGGGGCTACAGTGCCATTGCCAGCCCCATCAAGGAATCTGGTGACCTAAAGAGAATGGAACGGAACAGTTTCACATGTGCTTTTGAAGGCAAAGGAGGAAACTCAGAAAAAAAAAGTTCTGGAAACAGTCTGGAAGATACAGCAAATCTGAATCCTGTGCTCACACACAATCCCAATTTCCCTCCACCCCAGGAACGTTGGGAGAATCTTCTGGACAGAGAGAAGCCTGCCCTCCTTGTGGGCTGTATTGGAAGAGATCCTCGGAGGAATACTCAAGGATCACGATTCTTTTTTAATTTCCTTTCCAAACTCTTTCTTGCTCTAGTGTCCTTATGAGCCTATGGGGCCAGACTTCAGAAAGTTCTTAGGGTGGGGTCAAAAGCAAAGGTCCTGGGTGGATTCCCAGCACTCAGGTTCCCACCAAACTCAAGTAAAAAGAAAAAACAAGTCCCCACGAGAAGAAGTTGGTGCCTGTGCTAATGACTGTAAATCTCAGCTGAGCCAGGGGTAGCAGGAGTGTAGAGAGACTCTGGGAAAAGTAAAAGCCATCAAGAATAGAAAGCTGGAGGGGAGTGTGAGTATGGTGGCAAGAAATGGGGGTGATCACCAAAAATCAAGCATCAAAGGCAGTAAAGAAAATTAGACTATTATCTGCCTTTAAATTTATCTGACATGTTTCCAAACCCCATGACGATTTAAGCCACTTAAAAGTCCCTGAAAAGTTTTGTTCTTATTTCAAAAATGGGTAAAAAATGTTCTCTCCTTTCTTCCCAGCTGATTGTTCTCATGACTTGATCCTGACATTGTTCACAGCCCCTGACCTTAGAGAGTCCCTTCTGTGTCTACATTTTGCCACCAGGTACAAAGATCCAGCCTCTTAAGTTCACTGTCACTGTCTATTTGCCAGGCTGACAGGCAGCAAATAGTGGATAGAGACTATCGTCTGGAGAGTTGGACTCAGACCTTGGCCAGGTCTACCGACAGCTTGTTTGCACAGTTCTCTTCTAACACCTTGACACTACCCCCAGAGCATTCTGCTTTACCTCCTCTGGCCACGATCTTTGAAGAATCATAAGTTTCTTTCCAGCTCTGCTGTCAAGGAAAGAGGAAAAAGCATTGCAGACTGGAAGCTAGAGAAATTCAAGTCACCTGCATCCAATACCCTGTACTATTAATGCCTGTTCTCAGGCTAAGTGTCCTACTAAGCTGTTCCATCTACATAAATATATCTACTGTTCATCTGTGTTCTCCACCAAGGGTGGGCACACAGAAGAGTCAGCTAAAGAACTTAAAGACATAAACAGATTCCAAAGGCCTACCCAAGACCTACAGGATTAGATTGTCCTGGGAGACTTGGACAGTTGCTTTGTTTTACAAGACTCTTCAGATAAATCTGACTCTCATCACTAATTAAAAACCACTGAAGTCTTCACATTAAGAAACTGCTTATTAATGATATGTATAAATTCATGAATTTTTTTACTTAACTGTTGGGTGTATGGGATGAATAGTTTTGGAGTTAGATATGCGTTCAGATCCCAGTAGTTTTTTGGTTTTTTTTTTTCTTTTGAGACAGAGCCTTAAGCTGTCGCCCTGGGTAGAGTGCTGTGGCATCACTGCCCATAGCAACCTCCAACTCTGGGCTTAAGCGATTCTCTTGCCTCAGCCTCCCAAGCAGCTGGGACCACAGGTGCCCACCACAACGTCTGGCTATTTTTTGGTTGTAGTTGTCATTGTTGTTTGGCAGGCCCAGGCTGGATTTGAACCCACCAGCCCTGGTGTATGTGGCTGGAGCCTTAGCAGTTTGAGCTACAGGTGCTGAGCCCAGATCCTAGTTTTATCCCCCAGAAGCTGTGTGACCAATTGCTAATTTCTTGAAGTTGCAAGTTTCTCATCTGTGAAAGTCCCTCAAAGAGTTAGTGGTATGAAGAACAGGAGCATCTACCTTATATGGGTGGGTGAGGATTACATGAGTTAACAGTATTGAAAGGCTTAGAATGCACTAAATACCTAATGATTGTTAGCTCTTCTCACATCATAAAATTTTTTCCAAACCACCTTGCTTAATAAGATATTCTCCAAAGACAGAAGAGAGAACCTCTCCTACTCAATATGTTAATACTGAAGCACTCTTTACCCTTCTCAACACATATTTACGCAATATTACCCTGTGGTTTATCTTTTCTGTAGACTGATAAGTTATTGGGAGAGGGATACTCTGACTTTGTAAAAGTTTGGGCGAAATTCTTTGCCAAATTTGGTACTTTCCTACCTGCTCTAACAAACTGCCTCTTTTTGTCCCACCCTTTCCACCAGTGCACTGTAGGAAAAGGGAGCCCTCTTGAGGCCATATGTGCATTACAACAGATTTCCCTTGGGAAATCCAACTTGTCAAACCAAATTGGAATTTACTTAAATTTGAAATGAATTTTAAACTGTTTTTAAAGGTAGCTATCCCATTCTTTCTTCTTCCCGGGTCTTTTCTCACACCCTGTTCCTTGGTCATGTCCTTCCCTTATTATCTTCTCAACTTATCAAGCTTGGTTGTTTCTCCGGGATCCTAGTGGCAGAACCGAAAATCCAGAAAGACAATGAGAGTTCTTCTCAGCTCCTGAGGGCTCAGCTGAGGAAGCCTCCCTGCTCAGGAACTTTCCAGATAAGATTCCTGGCTGGGTCAGGTGCCCTTCCCACATGCTGGTTGCTCCCTCCAAACTGTGAGTTGTTTGAAGCAAGAGCTCTTCTTTCCAAAAAACATACATAAACACATATATATGACAGATGCCCTGGTGCATCTTTGTATACTGGGGGCCTGCACACACGGGTGTCCTCAGCTTTTTCTTAGTGGCAGTTGGCAGCTGGTGACTCCCTTCTTAAAATGTTGTTTCAATTGACTTCTAGAATCCTCTTGGTTCTGCTTCTGACTTACTGGTTCCTTACTCCTCTGACCTCTGTACCCTGGGAATGTCTCAGGGCTTAGTCCTCCAACTTTTTTCTCTACATCCATTTTCTAGGGGATCGCCTCCAGTCACATGGCTTGAAACAACATCAATACACTGAGGACTCTTAAATTTCCATCTCCAGCCTGATCTTCATTTATCCAACCGCCTACTCACATTTCTATATAGCTCCTAAGCACCTCAGCTTTGACAAGAGCAAACTGAACTCCCAATTTCCCCTTCTGAATCTGTTCCTCCACATGACCTCCATTTATTAAAACCTTTGCAGTCATCCTTAATTTCTGTCTCTCTCTCATGCCTTGTATCCAGCCCAATAGCAAACACCTTCAAATAATTCTAGAACATACTGTTTCCTGCCCTGTTTTCTGCCATTATTTGATTTCCTGCAAGAGCCTCCTAACTGCCCTGCTTGCCTTCCCTTAGTCTGCTCATAGGAGTGAGGGCTCTTTTAAAACATAAATCTGTTAGCCAGGAGTGGTGATGTGTGCCTGTAATCCCAGCTACTCAGGAGTCTGAAGCAAAAGGATGGTTTGAACTCAGGAGTTTGAGGTCGCAGTGAATTATGATGACACTACTGCATTCTAGCCTGGGCGATGAAATGAGACCCTGTCTCAAAAAAAAAAAAAAATGTAAATCAGACCATGTTCTCTCTCCTCTCCTCCAACTGCCCCAATGGCTCCCTATCTCAGACTAAGAACCAAAGCCTACCAAGGTAGGAAAATGGCCTACCAAGATCTCCACAATCTGCTCCCCTCCAGACCCCACCTGCTCAAGCCACATTCATTGATTCCCTCTGCCAAGAATGCTCACCCCTAAAATGCCCCCCCATGACTCTCACTCCCTTCCAGCTCAAATATCACCTTATCACAGAGGCTTCTGACCACCCCAAATAAAACAGCAACTCCCTACTCCTACCCTAGCCCTAACCCTTTCTCTCCATACCACTTATATGTTCATCTTTCTCCACTAAGGATGATAATGTTTTGTTTACTGTTCTAGTTTCAGCACCCAGTACAGCATGCCTGGTGTCTTGTAGGCACTTAATATTTATGGAATGACTGTTCAGTGAAGAGTTGTTAAATGAAGGCATGTGAAATCAAGATGCTACTTTTCCAGAACATCAAGTAAAACAATCCTTCAATTCACAAACTGAACTCATTTTCCAGGATGTATCACGGAAAGATTAGTAAGTCACATCCACAAGTTACTAGGACACTGGAACTTGGTTCTTTTCGATCCCTATTCCCTGTATGAAAAGGGTATGTATCATTCTTCATTCTCCAGTGACTGCTATGTTAACGTAACAGCATTGAGTAAATACTCAGACCACTGGCTTAAAAAGCAAACCAAAAAGGACTTAAAGGTTTAAGAACTAATCTTAATTCAAGTAACACATTAAACCCACTTAACATGATGAACTTGAATTAAGCAGCTCACTATCATGACAATCACTTCACTACTCTCCATAAAAAGGGTAAGGCAAAACAGTAGCTGTGAAGGTGAGGGTGAGGTCCTACCTTTACAACCAGAAGCTTGAATAGCTTGGATTAGTGGTTCTCAAAGTGTGGTCTGCAATCCTTTCAGGAGGATTGAAGAGGTCAAAACCATCTTTATGGTACTAAGACATTACAGGTAGAGTATCCCTAATCCAAAAATCCAAAATGTAAAACTTTTTTTTTTTTTTTAGAGACAGAGTCTCACTTCATCACCCTTGGTAGAGTGCCATGGCATTACACAGCTCACAGCAACCTCCAACTCCTGAGCTTAGGTGATTCTCTTGCCTCAGCCTCCCAAGTAGCTGGGACTACAGGCACCTGCCACAACGCCCGGCTGTATTTTGTTGCAGTTTGGCCAGGGCCAGGTTTGAACCCACCACCCTTGATATATGGGGCCAGCACCCTACCCACTGAGCCACAGGCACTGACCCAAAATATGAAACTTTTGAGTGCTCAAAGAATATGCACATTGAAATATTTCAAATTTTAGGACTAGGGATGCTGACACTAAGTAAATAGCACAAATATAAAAAAAAATCCAAGATCTGAGAGATACTTCTGGTCCCAAGAATTTCCTATAAGGGATACTCAACCTGTATTTGGCTTTTTCACACTCATTCTCTCACAAGTACACAGGGGTTTGCTGGAGACAACAAAATGCGTGGTATTCTGAGAGTCAATGTAGAAGCATATATGAAATGATCTTTTTTTTGTAGAGACAAGAGTCTCACTTTATTGCCCTGGGTAGAGTGCTGTGGCATCACACAGCTCACAGCAACCTCCAACTCCTGGGCTTCAGTGATTCTCTTGCCTCAGCCTCCCAAGTAGCTGGGACTAGAGACTATCTTTTACTAAGCAAAAATGTAGAACAATGCCACTCTTCTAATATTTTTTATTTTGGAAAAGTTATTTTTCATTTTAAATGTTATTTATGTATTTATGTTAGCTCATAATGCATTGTTTTTTGAATGTATTTTTTTTAATTTCTTAATTTCTAATATAAATTTTGAGATATAAACTACACAAACAAAACCTCTTTGGGGTCCTGAAATTTGAGTATAAAGCAAGCTAAAAATTTGAGAATTGCTGCCTTAGATATACCAGTGTACTTTCTATTACTATTAAGAAGTCTGTATCTAGTGTTGTGATGGGCATTTTGCTCCCTCACTGGAACCACAGCCTTCAGGTGTGCTACTCAATCTACACAAAGCTAATAGCCAGCAGGCGACCCCTACTACTTAAGCAAGGTCAGAGCTTTTCTAGTAAATACCTTCACCACTTTTCCCAAGGATAAATCACCTGTTTGTGAAGCCCATACCCCATGATCATGAATTAGCCACACAGCCAGTGGGATGTTTTAATAAACACTCTAAACCTATTTTGTAATATAAATCAAACAAACTTCCTGTTAACATTCTGTTAGCACAGCTAAACACTGTCACTACATTTGATGGATATGCAATGGTCTAAGTTAAAATATAAGCTATGTGGCATATACAAAATTCATTTGGGAGCTACCTGAAAAAGACAGGGATTCATCCTCAAGTTGAAACTAAGGACAGACTTTTTTTTTTTTTAAACCAAACTTTGAGATGGTTGACCAGAGATGTACACAGTTCTCTCTGGGGATTGCTGGGATGAAGAGGGAAATTCAGAGATTATAACCATTCTAGAACACTTGAAACTGAGGTCTAAGACCTATCTTACAACTCATTTCAAACAAACAAACAAAAAATCCATATATAAAAATGCCAAACGTGAGGAAGATACTTACTAGTTTCAAATATTACATGCCCTCCCTCCAACTGAAGCAGCCAACTCCAAGCTGCTTGAGAAGCTTCATGTAACACGCCTTGCAATAAACAGCACCAGCAAGGGTTTTAGTGATGGTTAATAATTCTCTCAAACAATACAGGGCAGGCCAGCTAGTTTATTCAAATTGAATCTAAACTTTAGATCTCTGGCTTAACAATAACATTAAAAATTTTTATAGATACAATAAATCTTGTGTTAAATCAGAGATGGTTTAAAACAGTCTTGGAACTTCTAATATTAAGGGCTGGCAACTACAGCACAACAAATGTTCGGTAGGTACAGTTACAAAACCACATCTGAGTTTCCTTGGCTACCAAATCTTAAACAGATCTGAAAAATGCACTGTTTTACAAAGGCTTTTAACCACATACCCCCTGCTGCCAGTCTCCAGCAATTATGGTTTCTTCATCCCCCAGGGACATTTCTAAATGAGAGGGATTTTCTTTGATCTGCTTGCCTTGATGGGTATGTAAGAACTCAGAGAGCAAGTTTAAAGAATGAAGGTAAGATTAACTGAGATGCCAAGAAAAGTTTTTATTGCAAGCACAGTGAGCAGAAAGAGATGTCTTCTCACACAAGTGGCTGCAGGTCTGCCATTAACTAAATCTCTTTGATAACCCTTCATTGGTTTAAAGCAAATGGATTAGCTTCCTGCTATCAGGTGTACATCATTTCTGCCATGTGAGACATTTTCTTGGGAATATACAAGTAATACTCCATGTAGCCTGATAGGTCCTCAATGGTCACATCATCCACATAGACTCGAGCTTGCTCAGAACAGGAGCGGGGAGAGCCAGACAGAGTTCGGGTGTGCAGTGACTGAGAGTAGTCCTCAAGGGTTGATCTTCGTTCTGGAGCCAAAGGAGGGACATTCTGCAGGCCTGAAAAGGAATAGACCTCCATATCGTGCCATCTCTTACACTGGCATTCCTTGCCTATGCATGCACATGGCTTGCCCTGGTTTAGCTTGGAAACAGATCGAAAGTCAGAGAGATCACTGGCTTTGAGACTTGCTTGGGAGACATGGGTAGCATCAGAGGAGTCTTCTTTCTTATTCTCTGATGGAAGCCTTGGAACCGAAGTTCTCAAAGGCTCAATGACTGCCCCCGTATGATTAGCATCAAGAGAAGCTGAGCTTTCTCCTGCACTGAACTCTTTAGGAGTTGAAATTCCTAGCCCACTGCTGCCATCAGGGGAGTCAGTCTGGCTTCTGTGCCTGAGTTGGCTGCTGGAAGAAGATGCTATTGTACTGCAATGTATAAACTTTGGAGGATGAAGGACTGGAGACTTAGAACGTCGACGACGCTGAGTTCTCACTGCTCCTCGTGAAGACTTCCTTGTAGACCTAAGAGGAAAAAAATATACAAGAAGATGTTGGGATACAGAGCCCTCCAAACAGATGCGTTAGAAGTTGGAAATTTACCTCCTTTCAGGTTTGAGTCTAAGATCATAAATTTTCCCCAAGAGATGTGTCTGCTTCCATTTTCAAGCTGCCTAAGTCTTTGTGTCTCAAAAACTTCAACATCTTCTTATTAGCAAGCTACAGAAATAGGTAAGATAAGGGTAGTTTTTAATTGATTGACTTGGGACAAACAATTGGTGCAGAATACCTGCCCTGTCCAACTCCACGCTTGGGAACCTGGGGGAAGCACCCCACAAAGGCCATTTAAACTGTAAGCCTAAAGGCTGTGCCCTAAACCTGAATGTAGCAGCTTTGGTACCACTGTGAGGTTAATGCTATAAATAGTCACTGCTATTAAATAGAGCAGCAGATTTTATGACTCATTTCTATCACTGATAACAACCTACAAAAAAACAAACATTTAGAACCCCAGAGGTTTTCAGATACTGGACATACTATATAGCCATTTATAAAACATTTAACTAAATGGGCTTGGTGCCCGTGGCTCAAGTGGCTAAGGCGCCAGCCACATACACCTGAGCTGGTGGGTTCAAATCCAGCCTGTGCGCGCCAAACAACAATGACGGCTGCAACCAAAAAATAGCTGGGCATTGTGGTGGGTGCCTGTAGTCCCAGCTACTTGGGAGGTGGAGGCAGGAGACTCGCTTGAGCCCAGGAGTTGGAGGTTGCTGTGAGCTGTGATGTCATTGCACTCCACCCAGAGTGACAGCTTGAGGCTCGGTCTCAAAAAGAAAAAAATAAAAGATAAAAAATAATTTAACTAAATGAAAGAACTGAACAGAGGAAAAACAATAGGAACTCAAAACTACCAAGTACGTTAAAGGAAAAAACCACAAAGAGGATCCTTTTTTTATTTTTTTCAAAACAGTCTCACTATGTCGCCCTCGGTAGAGTGCTGTAGTGTCACAGCTCACAGCAACCTCAAACTCTTGGGCTTAAGCAGTTCTCTTGCCTCAGACTCCCGAGTATCTGGGACTACAGGTGTCCACCACAACACTGGCTATTTTATGTTGCAGTTGTCACTGATGTTTTAGCTGGCCGGGGCTGGATCCGAACCTGCCACCCTCGATATATCGGGCCGGCGCCCTACCCACTGAGACACAGGCGCTCCCAAAACCAAACAGGATGCTAAGAAATAAAAAATTTTACATTTAGGCTCGGCGCCTGTGGCTCAACCGGCTAAGGCGCCAGCCACGTACACCTAAGGTGGCGGGTTCGAATCCCCAGCTCGGACCCGCCAAACAACAATGACGGCTGCAACCAAAAAATAGCCGGGCGTTGTGGCGGGTGCCTGTGGTCCCAGCTACTTGGGAGGCGGAGGCAAGAGAGTCGCTTGAGCCCAGGA